>VZRO01000437.1:1155017-1265115 GCA_013397915.1 Daphoenositta chrysoptera | reverse complement strand
CCCGCCCGGCCCGGCTCGGCCCGGCCCCGGCCCCCCGGCCCCTCCGGCTGGGCGCGCCTCTGCCCGCGCTCCGCCGCTCCCGCCTCGCCGCCCGTGCCTCTCGTCTGCCTTCTCCTTCGGCAGAAAACTTCCCGGGTGCCCTCGGCAGGAGCCGCCAAGGGCAGCCCGGGCTGACTCGCCGCTCCCGTACCGTGCCTCGGCCGTTCGGGGTGCGGAATGGCAGCCCAGGAGCAGCTTAGCCTGGGACCTGAGAGCAGCCCCGAGCCCGCCGAGCTCGCAGCAGGCACCGGTGGGAGGGAGAGCTGCCTGCTCCCCGTCTGCAGGGTGCCCCCGGTAACATCCAATGGGCTGCTGATGCACCGGGGGGAGCCTTGGGAAGCAAAGGGAAGAGACCAGGGAGGTGGGAGAGAGGCCACTCGCTGACCGGTACCTCAGCGAGAGCTGCTGGAATGCCTTCGGAGACCTGCCGGAGAAACTTCAAAGGATGACACTGCGGGACTGGGAAGCCTTTCCAAAATGCATACCAAACCGAAGGAAGAGCCCGTGTTTGCGACATGGGAAAAGCCATGGTTTCCTAAGGAAATAAGGCTTGTACCGTTGTGCTGTGGGTGCGTGCCACTAACTTCTGAGCCAGTTAAACAATTTCAGTAGCATTTGACAGCTACAAATTACATAAAAATAGATACCTATGTAGCAGAGGTCATATTTTTTACTGCTCTTGCACACAGGATTACTGTGTCTCAAGTCCAACAGCATCTGACAAGGGAATCCACAGGGGGATTCATTTCAACTATCCCCTAGGAAAACTACTCTTCACTGGTCCTAATACTCATAAAGTCCTTACAGGGTTGGAGTGAAAGAAACTGAGAGAGTAAAAAGAGTGCAGAAGTAATGCTGTTACTCTCAGTAACAACCAATAGCTCAGGATTAGTAAACTGGACTTTGGTAAATTGAGCATTTCGTTCTCATATAGCAACAGAGAACAATCCTGAAAGGGCCAGATCATACAAGTGATATGCAAACGTGTCCTGGTGCTGACAAGAAGTCCTGCTTATTTCATGATGCTTTGCGAGATGGGGGATGCAGGTTTGGACCGTCAAAGCTTAGTAGAAGAACAAGAGACAACAGGAATGTCTAACAGTGCAATGCAAAGGAAAAATAGATGTGCCAGCATCTCTGTATAATCTCTGCTAATGCCTCATATATCTGGTAATGAACAGTTACAAGGCTCCCCAGGTGCAGATATTTGTTGGCGTTGGCTTTCTTTTATTTCCTAATGTGATATAAAAATAGGGAGATACACACAGAATTTAACAGTTATGGTCCCAAATCTATTTCTGTGTAACAGCAAAACTAGATTACACAACCAGACTGTATTTGAAGCGTATGTTTTGTTATAGTCTATTGCCTAAGACAGGCAATCATTTCAGGGTCTGATATTTTCTTGTAATGTTTGGGCCCGTGTTTTTCCATTTCTGTTTTGCTATTCATTTATTTGTGTCACACAGCATGATCCTAGCTCTGCTTGGTCTTTGTGGCAGAGTAGGGGATTTCCATTTCTTTATTAGACACAGTTTGACACGAGGTAATAGCCTTGTTCCTTATTTGATTCCTTTGCAAAGGACTCAGAGTGCTATTTTCCAGGAGGCTGGCTTGTCATACCCCTCAAGCAGCAGATCATAGCTCTTGCAGGCAGAGATTGCATTTTTGCTCTACAAACCTGACATACTGGGTCCATTGGTCCTCCCCCTGCACCCTCCGTAACAATCTCACACGTGTACCCCTGCACTGTCCAGGACTGCTGCAGGACCCCACATGCCAGGCAATTGTGCTGTACCAGAGAATAAATCATGAAAGTGTGTGTTTGTCTGGCTGCATAACACTTATCCTTGTTTTAGGGCCTAATGCACAGATCTGATGTGGAGGGTTTCCAGTAAACTGATGAGGCTCAGTCCTGATGGAAACACCACCGTTTTAAGCAGCCCCAGATTCCACAGACAAAATCCTCTCCTCATCAGGGACACTCTTGGCATTTTTTCCAACAACTGCCACCCCTTTCCCCTCCAGTGACATCATTATTCTGATATTTTGGAAAAAAAAAAAGTGCAGGGTGTTGTATCCAAAGACTTGTATGTGTTTTCTGTTTTCCATCCTGATTCTATGAAACTGTTTTGTAAATGAACAAAAGTCAACTATATGTGACCCCAGCTTTCAAATCTTCCACATGCTAGCATAGACACAATAGTGCTTTTACATGCTCAACTGTGCAATTTAAGGGGCCACTATTGAAAATTAGCTTCCCAAGTTTATAGTGCTTTCACCGTCATGAAGGAATTGCTTTGTGAATCCCAGCCAGCACTGAATTGAGCTTTGCATTTAAAGCTGGGGTTTACATTCTTTGTTATGTGTAAAGAATATAGTATATCCTCTGTGAACTTTAAGCATAATAACAACCTTGAATAAAGCCAATTTTACGATAGATCAACATGTGAGAGAGCTGCTTTACTTGTTTTGTGATAAATAGATTATTGAATTGAAATCAGGACAAGATAAGGGTTTCATGGTTTAGCCCAAAGAACTAAAGCCACTTTCTCCTGTTTCAGAAGTGCCTAGAGCTTCAACCCTCCCACTGTCTGAAGGGTCTGTCCCTGGAATATTACATCATACGTATCACAATCCAAATAGCCTCTCTGTTACACTTATGATAGGTTTGAGTTTTCGGGAAACCATGAACAAATGGCAGGTTCCTCATAGGTGTAACTGTATGGATTTTGAGATAAATAGATTTTACTCTATAGAGCTCACCCATTACTTATGAATGCTTTCTTGTCTGTGCCTCACATCTTAATTCTCAACTTCACAGTTTCCCTGTTCCTTCCTTGCCTGGCCTCCCCAGCTTTCCTCCAGCTTCCTTTGCCTTCAGACTGCTCTCTTTCTCTTCCTACTATTGTCTCTCAGTATTTCTACTGATGCCTTTCTCAATTTGCTGTGAAGGCAGATAAAGCAGGAATACAACCCCGATCCAGCTTGGCTGTGATTCCCAGAGCTGGACTGACACACGGCCCAGCTCGTTGCCTAGACAGATGGGCAGAAGGAAACTCTCTGGCATCTGCATGCTGGAACCTGAATACCAGTCTATTTCCAGATAACCATAGCACATTCCAGGAGCAATCTGTGCTCAGTAGAAATCACACAGTGTTATTAACTCTGCCATGAAACTGAATGGCACTTCTGAGAGCACAAAACAAACAAGGTCTCAGCCACAAAGAGCTTAAGATGACAAACTGACTGTCTGAACCTGATCACCTGCTCCCAGATAAAGACAGCAAAGTGAGAGATCTTGTTTTTCTGAAATGTCAAGCACTTACAGTGCTGACTGAAGTTACACTGATCAGTATGTTCTCTCATCTGCTATCAGACTGCTTTCCCAGGGCCCCTCCATCAGGCTTGGGAAAACAGCATGAGGGGGCAGTTGATGCACTGGTAGCTAGAGGTTTATTCAAGCTTCATTATTAAAATCATAATTAAAACCTTGCCAGTGTATTTTTCAACCCAGTTTTGCTTTCCCAGGCTCAGCTGGGAAAACTGAAGCTAAATTGTTTATGAGTTGGTTTCTTTGTCAATATCAGCATTTCCCAATCATTTTCATCCAAGCAACAGCTAACATTTCAGAGAAAAAAAAAATATCACAGGCCCTCCCTTTGCCATGATTTTTTGTTTTTGTTTCTTATATCAAGAACTAAGCTGCATTTTGAATATTCATTTACAGATTTATTTTTCCCAGCTTTGTTTTCATATTCACTTGATCACATGGTAACATACATGTATGTTTTTCTGAAGTGAAAAAGCACATTTTGTCATCATTTCACATATCACCTTCTCATGTCTTTCTGACCCACAGACCCCAAGATTGGAAGCAGGCTTCCAGGGCAAGAGACATGCTTTTCTTAAGATTATCCAACCCATGAACAACACTTTATGCTGAGATACTCAAATAGGTAGACACAATTTTCCTAAATGCATTCATGCTCACCTCCCTCTTTCCTTGTCTTTGAAGTTGTAAGATTACACAAAGGAACTGGCAGCAGTGCCCAAACCCAAAACTGTAGCAGCAATGACTGAACAAACCCTTGGACTCTGCCCAGAAAAATCTCAATTAAGAAAATTCTTTGTAATAATTTTAAAATGTAGCATTGAAGGGATGCTTTAAAGGCAAAATGAACATATTTAAGGTGACAGCCATTTCCACAGCTAACAGCAGGTAAATCTGTATATTACTGGGAAAAAAGAAAAGAACCAGAAAATGTCCTGTCCCCTGTTTGCTTTTTCTTTTCAGAAGTTTTCTAAAATGGAGATTAAACCAAAACATCAAGATTTCCAGTTACGTATATTTTGAGAAAATTCTCAACATTCATATTTCCTCTGAAATGTGCAGCTGAGATTTTCCTGTACTCCTTGAAACCTTTATGGAAACTAACTCTGTTTCTCACAGTCTCTTTAGTAATTTTCACTAAGAAAGAAAAAGCAAAATGGAGGCCCCCATTGTACCAGGAACCTTGCAGTCCCTTACATGTTTAAATATGACAAGAGTGACAAACACAGAGGAACAGTTATCCCCATTTACAAGCAGGAAATTGAAGCAGGAAGAATGAATGCTGAAGGAGTACTAGAGGTCCGTGTCAGCTCCAGGACATGAGCGAGGAGATCCTGGATCACAGACAAATGCCTTACTCATCCAAATATCTGTCCTCAAATGTTTTGACTCTTCTTCCCATTTGCATTTCTCTTACAGCACAAAGGGAGGAGGCTCAAATGCATTTTTAAAACTCCAGATGACACTAAAATCATGAAGCTATTTTTATTCTCGTAAGATTTTATAAAGAACCTTTCTCTTTTAAAATAACCAAAAAAGGTAAACTAGCAAACATAGCTTCAGGGTTTATTGTTCCTTGAGATGGTTCAATTAAATAACACTTTATTGGACAGTTAAGGTTCTTCACAATTTTTCTGTCAAAAACGTGGTATGTGATTCACAGGTATCTACAGAAAACAGCAGTAACTGCCAGGGGGGAGATGAAAGTGTTGAAAACTTCACTTCTGACAACAGTTAGATGGTCACCCTGCAATTTGTTTCAACACAGCCAGTTGTGTTGCCATAACGTGTTAAACATCTGCTAAAAACATATGGAATCCTCCTGGGGGATGTAAGTTGATGCCGTTTATCAAACTATTTCACTGCTTCCCTTCTCCCCAAATGACTCCCTCCAGAGAGCCAACTGAAGAAAAGGATTCCAATGTCTATATGTAGAAAGGGATCCCTAGCCAGAAAAGTGGTGATAGCTCCCCTTGGAATGGGGAGAAGGTCCTATCCGAGTAAATTCTGCTGAAGCACATGTGACGTGGTTAAGGAGAAAAATAAAACCAGCACCTCATCAGAACTCCAAATCAGTCATCCCCCTCCTTAGGTGAAAGGAGGTAGCACGGGATCCTGCAGCAAAACTAATTCCCATTCTACAGAATTCAGTTTACATGGGCACTACCAGGTTAGCTGGGAGACTGCTGAAATAATGACCTTGGGCATGGAAGGACCTAATGTTTTCCCAGTATCACGCAAAATAGAATGCTATTAAATCCAGAAAATTCACGTGTCCACTGCCTAAGCACCGGGGTGAACATTCTTGGCTGTGTGTAATGATTTCAGGAAGGCTGTGAAATGCAAAAGGAGTGTCAATGACTTGGAGTGGTGACAGTCAATTGTCATGGTGTGAAGGTTGCTGGACATCACACATGATCCCAGAATTTTTCATTATCAAATTCAGTGCCTTAAATGGGATGTAGCTTTTCAGCTCTAAACTGATCTCTAGTGACAAATGGAGATGACCTATCCTAACAAGTCCACAAAGCAATGATTGGATGGTGATGCTGCTATAACCTCATTGGGATAGCTGTCAAAAACTACGAAGCTTTCTTTTGTTTCCTGAAGCTTCTGTTGTTTTTCTCAGATCTGCTACTTTCTATAATAAAAGACAGTACTTCTCTGCAGACCTCTTTTCACTCGTCATTCACACCCCTTCCAAGCATACACACAGTGAGGGCAGAAACAAAGGTGCACAAGTTTTGCTTCTTTTTTCCTCGATCTCAAGAGTCCTTTTGTGCATTTGTGCGTAAGGCAGCCCTGCTCTTCTGTCAACAAAAGGGAACTGGTAAATGAACAGAGCAGCCGTGCGGGGTATGGGAGCTGTGAAATTCCTGAGGGCTGTATAGTGGGATTGAGGCTGACTGGATACTAGGGCAAGATTAGTTATTTTTAAAAATGTAGTCATAAAATTAATGGTCCTTGTGAACCCTTCACCAGGCACTAATTAATCAGCCTTCCGTTTTTACAAGTGAGAGCAAATGAATGCCAGGAATATGCAGTGATTTTGCCAAGTGGGCAGTAAGATTAGATTTACTAGAATTTAGGGCTCCTAACCTGTGATCAAAACATGATCACACCTCTGTCAGTTACTTCAAATGTGAGTTTTCTTTATCTGAAGATGAAAATCCTTTCATTGGCTGGACACTCATTAGTCAGAACAACTGCTATACAAATAATGTTATTTTGCAGCTTAAAAATATGGATTTTTGTAGACCACCATGGAACACAGGTTGGAACTATGTGAGTCACTTATCTGACTGATCCCTGCTACAAATGTTTTAAACAACATTGTGAGTTACTAGCTGCTGTTTCCTATCAGGAAGAGATAAACTGTGGATTTATTAAATGTTGGAGCTGATTTCACCGCTGGTTTTACTGGACTGATTTCAATGAAACAATGCCAAGGACACGTTCTCTTAGCTAAGAAGACCTTAGCCACCTCCTGCATTTAACTTACTGTACGTACATCACAAAAGCTTGCAAAGCAAGAGGAAAGAACCATCTTCTTTATTCCTGTATTCTGAGCTACCCTCAGGGAAGGACCCAGAGTCCAGATTCTGTTCGAAAGCTCTCCACGATTAGTCCTGTAGATCCACAGTCCACTAGAAGGTTCAACCCACCAAGACCCTGAAACCAAGACCCTGAGAGTTGTGGAAAGCCTGGCAAAGGCTCTAAAACTTCCTGCTCTTCCCTCTTGTTGTAACCAGCCCCTCTGTGCAACCTTTCATGCCATGTTTTGGCACTTTCTGTCCTCCTGGCTGGGATACCAAATTGCAGAAGTGGCTGTGAAAGTTAAAGGCTTTAAGAAGAAATTGTTAACCAGGTTTTCCTGAAATGTACAGCAGAGTCAAGATTAGGAGATTTAAAGGGAAACAGGAGTTTGCCCAAACCACTTCTGCAGCACTGCTTTTAAGATGGTTTCAGTTGCTCTAGAAGAGGTGCAGAGGGGAAGAAGTGGTGCAAGCCCTCGAGTTAGCTTCTTCTGTGCACTCTACAACCCAGTCTGTACATTTCTCTCTTCCTCCTTTTCAGTACATCTCACTCTCCTGCTTTCATCTCCACTTGTCTAGGCTCATTTTCTCTCACCATCTCCAGCCCTGTTGTGTTCTCTGAGGCACTTTAATTCTTTATTTTCCCCTGTGTATCCCTGTGATAATCAATCCCTCCCTCTCTCACTATCAGGTCTGTCTGTTGTCTTCCAGGCGATCTCATTTTGGTTCTACTGATAAAGACGGAAAACAAAGAGTGAGTAGAGAAAGGCGGGTCACAGAAAGTCAGAGGAGGTTTTTCTCTTTAAACTGACAAATGGGGGCAAATCCCTCTGTTGCAAGCAAAAGCAATGACATGTTAGAAAGAAAGAGAATGGAAACTCTGCCTTTCTTGGAAACAGCCACTGAAATGAAGCAATAGTTTTGGGAAGCCCAGGGTACTGATAGAGCAGCTGGTCTCCTTCCATCTGGGATTTGCTGTGTTCCAGGGCTATAATCAAGCAAATAGAGAATTTGCCAGCCAAGGCTTTATTCAATGTGCCAGGGAGCAGCCATCCCTTCACCTGAGCTAGAAATGTCTTCACTAATGTGCAGCGTGTGCACGAGTCACTAAAGAGCCTTCACCCTTCATCAGTCAGACAAGTGCAGTTGTGTGTGCAGCAGGACGAGCAGAGGCAAGGGGATGGCAAGCTATTAAGAATGAAGCCTAATGGCCCCTTGAGAGCCCTGGGAGGGGGGAAATAAAATAAAATTTAAAAAACCCTTCACCTGAATTTTAATCATACCCAAGGGAAGACATGAGATTTAATACAAAACATTACACAGCTGCTTTGCTACACGAGATTAACTCCATGTAACAGGATGAATAAAAATATTCCCACTCCAACTTTCTGAAACATTCTGCCCTGAGGCAGTGAGAGAAATGGCACAGAATGCGGAATGAGGCAGGGGGATGAGCTAGAGATGCTTTTAAGCTCTGTGCAAGTCACCCATCCAAAGCTGGGCTCTGACACAAATCTCCTTCAGCATCTCAAATTAATAATTCATCCTTAGCTGGGCAATCATTACTTTCTGTAGACAGACAGTCAGAGAGAACAAATGTAAGAGTTAATGCTGGCTGGCAATACTGTGAACCTCTGAGAGCAACAGGCTATGACAGCACTGCTTAAGTTCTCCTAGCGCTGTGCTGAGCGTCGGGGCATCTGCTAAAGACTGTAAATGTGCACGGATGAGGACTGACCCACTTCTGCAATTGAAAGTTGGAAAGCCTCCCAGATGCACACATGACGTTTTGGCAACACAGAGAGAGAGAAGTTCAAGGAAACCAGGAAGAGTTCAGAAGAGGAGTGTGAGCAAAAATACCAACAGCAAACCATCTAGTTCTAAACTCTTTGTTATCACTCATCCAAGATCAGTTGCTGTCAAGGTCAGTAGAGATTTTTGTGATAGAAGTGAGGCAACTTCCCTCAGCCACCAAGAGGTTCACATCACAGCCTGTCAAAGTCAGCAGGGACTTGGTCATAAATTGATTTACAAGAACATCAGCTGGAGATATAACCATTTTACTTTCCAAGCTGTAGAGTAAATGCATGTCCCTTGACAAGTAACTTTTCCTGGTAACCCCATCAACCATTTATGAAGCAAGACTGGTATTTGCTTAGTGCTCAGCATGACAGGCAGTGTGAATTTCACAAAATACACCTCCTTCCATAATCGACAATTTAGAAAATTAACTATTTACTATACTTGCTAAAAATGATCAGAAGCATCCAACTGATCATTGTGCACATCTTGTACTTGTCTTTTGGGGATAGCAGTCCCATTAGATCTTGGAAATCACGAAGCTTCTAGCACTGACTAGGCCCTGGAAAATAAATCCAGATCTCAACAACTGCTACGAGTCAGATGTGATTTTCTTCTTTTATGCCAGATGAGAATTCACAACTTCAGTGTGACGCCAGTCACGGAAATACGAAAACAGAGAGTTACCTAGGACAGCAACGTGCTCAGGGGCACTGTGGTGCTTGCTTAGTCTCTGTGGGAGCTCTGCAAAGGCAGGCTGGCTGTGGCTGTGGCTGCTCGGACAGAAGTCAGAGTTATTCAGAACAGATGCAGAAGTCACCTACCTGATCTCTCTCAGGTGTCTGGCAGTAGTGGTTGCAGCAATCCCAGCTCCCTTGTGCTCACCTCTTCAGCCTGCCATTACGGTTGCACCCCTTCCTGCTACTCTTCTCTTGCCTGTGGAAACAGCAGACTCACACCAGTCCCTCATCCTGGGGGCTGAAAAATTCAACTTTCTGTATGCTATGGAGAAGCCTGGAGTCACCCCCAGGCACGGGTGATGCTCTGCAGCTGGAGGTGTTCTGAGTGAGATGTAAATCAAGATACTTGGTCATAAAGCAGCAAGTGACAAGTCTTGGAGGAAAAAAAAGGTGTTATCTTTAGAACCAGGCCAAATGCCAGCTCCAGCTAAGATAACAGACATTCTACTGACTTCCTGCAATTTTCCTTCAGTGAAATATTATCCTCTTTACTTCCTGCCAGAGTGTCATTTAACACTGCTTTGCCAGTCTACTGTGATTTGCTCAAAGGAAGCTGCATTTCAGTAAAGACTAAAGTAACTCCACTACATTAGAGATGTGCCCAAACTGTGTGATTCGGAATGAGATTTATATACATATTCAAGAAGATACATGGATTCAGTAGTTTCATTTAATTTTGGTCTGTGCATTTAGCAATAATCCTTTGTTACAGGAAAAAAGGCAACAAAGCAGTTATGTGAATGGATGACATGAGCATTCTTGTTTATATCTGGAGAGTACAGGTCACTAAAATAATTTTCTCAGAACAGTAGCAAGACCCTCTTCCTGTAGCACCATGATCTCATATTCCAGCAACCACTAATCCTATCACCTGGAAACAACTGCTGCTCCTAGAGACAGCACTGAAGTGCCCTCCAAAACAGGAGCCCGATTCCACTGCCTTGTTTGGACTTGATGATCCTAAAAGTGTTTTCCATCTTAAGCAATTCAGTGATTCTGTGATAGATACTGGGCTATTATATACAACAACAGTTGCTGCACATATTGAAGTGTCCAACACCAGGTGGGATGGGGCTTTGAGCAACCTGGCCTAGTGGGTGGCATCCCTGCCCATGGCAGTGGGGTTGGAACAAGATGATCTTTAATGTCCCTTCCAACCCAAACCATTCTATGATTCTATAACACCGTTGTTTTGCCTCAACAATGCCTTGCAGACACCATTAGGTGATACAAATGCTTTGTCAAAACATATTGCTTGAACTCAAGATAAAACTACAGCAAAGCAATTTATTGTTACCTGTGTATTTGCACTGGAATATGTCAGTGTACCCGTGGAAGATGTAACAGCTCCCAAAGTAGGCAGGAGGAAATGTTGTTTTTCTGTTCACAATGGGTTTCCTCATCAATCAGGCATGTTCATTAAAGCTCGCTTCCTTTAGCAGGATGACTATAAAGGGCAGTTGTGGAGGAGGAAAAGGAGTACAGACTTGTGACATGCCATTTTCCAGGATTTGTCCCGGAGATTAATTTTATCCACCACTTTAATGAGGCTGAGTCCTCACGAATGGGTGACCAACATCTTCACATTCTAATGTGCTAGTACAGTAACAAGGCATCCTCTCAACACGTGTAAGGCCATGCCTTTCAGAGGAGCATTGGGTACTGAGCACAGATCACAGGCCAAGTAGGAAAGGCGTAGCTATTCACTGCAATTCAGGTAGTGTCAGAGCCTCAGGATCCATAAGGTCAGAACTGCTATAGCTAATAGGCAATTTCTCCATCAAGTGTCACGCTGTTCACATGTTCCTGCTTTGCCCTTTCCTCCTGGGGTGTTGATGGTGCTGTTGATGAAGGTGGGACTACAGCAGCTGTTCTCCGACACGAGGTGTGCCAGGCAGTGGGATACTGCCCTCAGCTCCAGAAGCTGTCAAAACCATCATGGATTTATATTCTGTGGAAGTAATTAGGGACTCCCTGTTGCTTCTCCACTCGCCTCCCATTTGTAGGGCAATCACATCAGACAAGAGCCGTGCTCAGTGAACACTGCCAGCCTCCCCTGAAGCCAGTGGGGACTATTAAGAGAGGTTACTGGGGCAGATGGAATATTCCCCACTAGAATGCACACGCAGAGCTATAGATTTTGCCTTTGAACATAGCCTCTGGCAATTTCCAACAGATAAATGAAAGATGCTATTCTCATTTGTTTGGGTTTTTTTAATAATGATTTGGATCACTTGTTGCTTTTAGTCATAGTAATCCCATCTCCAGTCTGTGGTAGAGAGAAAAATTAATTTTTTTCCTCCCTATTTGCCTGATTTTTTTCATTCACTTCCTCACTCTCTTCACAACTAGTGCAGGGATACAGAGCCTTTGTGCTAAGGGAGTCTGGAAGGGGAGATGCTGCTGCTCACCAGACTCCTTTTGTTAAGGTTTGCAAGGGGAAGGGACTGGCCCTGAAATGCTTAAGGAGTTTTCTTCAGGCAGCTTTGGTCCTTTCCTCATGACCAAAACTGGACTAGCAGTTCAGAGGCACAACCTGAGCTCATTTTATCCTCCTGCATCAAGCAGAGACCTTTATAATGCAGTGAGTTTCTGAGGCCTTGGGATTCCCACTGCTGCGTGAGGCTCACTGGGGGATAAGACCCATGAGTTTTGCCAGCATAAAAAACCAAGCTCTTGCAGTTTCCTGCCTAATAGCAGATCCCTCCAGCAGAGTCCTTGCCCTCCCCCTCGGGTGAACTGCCATTGACCCAGCGAATTCAATTAGTATGGTTCTTCCTTTATCAAACAAACCCCACATGGCCCAAACCAAACATGGTGCATTTGAAAACAAATGGATTGAAACGGCCCTAATCTAGTCAGACACCATCTTCTGCGTATGTCCCCTCCTGTTCAGCCTACCCACAAACACGATCAGGGCAGCAGCAGGACCCCATCTGGTCTGCAAGGGGAGTAGGGGCCCTGGCACCCTGCAGAACAGAGTGTCACTGATTTGGGCCTGTATCACATGGACCATTAGAGTGCCTCCAAAGTGCTTTTTGGGCCAGTTTTCCCACTGTCCCCACTGCTGACCCCTTAAGGAAAGGGGAAGAATGCCTCAGTTGAAGTCCTAGCAAGAAAGCTTGTGTGATCTTGACTCATTCCATTTTTGCCATGCACAGTGGTGATGCAGTGTACTGTCATATGCAGTCTGGACAAACCCCACTACCTAGAGCACTTCTGTAAATCACCAGAGCAGAAAGCAGAGCACCTTGACTGGAAGGCTCTGAATCACTTCAGCCACTCCATATGCAAAGATTTTTCCTTTGTACCACGGGGAAGTTGTCAGTGCTCCCATTTCTGTGGCCCACTGATCAGCTACATCTGTCCTAGGATGCATGCCAGCAAAAAGAAATCCCTCATCAAAGGGGGATTCCCCACCCGCCCTGTCCAGAGGAAGAACCCAGCTATGATGAGGAAAAGGGAGCTGTCTTTGCTGGCAGACGGGCACAGACACAGATGCTGTCCCTATTACTGCCATCATAAACAGCACAGACTTGTTTGGGACCCCTCCTCTAACACAGCGCACCAAGCCTTGAGCTGAGGTTGTCAGAAATTCCAGGCACTTCTGACACCTATTCAGACACATCTCCTATGCCCCACCTTCTCTTAGGCAGAAAAGACCAGGCATGACCCCTCCTAGCTCACAGGACATGGACACAGAGGGGAGCTGGGGGCTGTCCCCACACAGCAGTCCCCAGCTGAGATGCCCTTTTTCTTTGGGACACAGATGGAGAACAGCATAAGTCAGGCAGGCTTCCTTATGTTGTTCCCAGGGAAAGCCTGGTAGAAGAGGATCAGAGACAGTGCAAGTGTGAGGGCTCAAACAACACTGCCATCAGACCTGGGGGACTGGTGACTCGCCTGAAGACAGCTCCTGTGTAGGACACTGAGGACATGTTCCAGAGACACGCTGTGGGACCAGTGACACCCACAGGAATCTCAAATCAGGGCTGTTCAACTGGGTAGCCATCGGGCTGCAAAGACACTAAGAAAAAAAATCAGTCTTCCTTAGCACAGCCCATCCCAAAAGACTTCCTCCATGTGGTCCTGCAGACAGCAGGACACTTGAGCCATCTCCCATGGCAATGCCCACTGAGGGCAGTCTCCACTGGGCAGCCCCTCTCATTCAGCCTTATCCCTCTTGGAGGCAATCTAACAGCAGGAAGGAGGCAAGCCAGGGGCAAGTATTAATTTTAGGAAGAGTCAAAGGCAGTGAACATATTCCCTTTATACAGCCTTTATACATCTGTTTTCAGTGTATAACACATGCCTTAGGTGAGTTTAACAAAACTGTGAAAAGAGAAATCCTGTGAAGCTAGACCAGAAATCTTAGCAGAATATATTTGAAGAAACTGCTGAAAAACATAAATTAGAAGTTACCACCTTTTCTATTCCAGGCTGCCTGAAAGGCATGACATACATATCCCTGTGTGGTAGATGTGAATTATCCCACTGGAACCAGTAGCCCGCACTCCAAATTTCTGAGATGAGCCATTCTTTTAAACCACTTCCTTTGCCCCAAAAGCCCTTGACAGGTTTTCCATATTCTCTAAAATACATGTTCGCATTTGTTCTTTTTTTTTTTCCTGTCAGACTTCCCAAAGATGAAAAAGGGCAAAAACCAAAGAGGAATTTCTGTTGCACTACCCAATCCCATCACAAATAAGGAATAAAAAATTGTTGCAAAGCTAGATGCTTCCCCAGGGGCAGGGTGCTCCCTAGGAGCAATCATGGGTGGAATTGCACCCACTGCTGCTTCTTTTTCCCTGCAAACACAGCATTCCCTACAGAGCACTCACACAGCTGTGCAGCTGCCTCACGGAGAACAAACTAAGATATAGCTGAGGAGACTTCTGGACAGGCCTTTAAGGAAGCTGGAGAAAGCAGTACTATCAGTAGTACAAGTGCACCAGCACAACAGAATTCACTGGGAAAATATATTGATCTGGCTCTTCTGATTCTGAGATTTGAAAAACTCACAAGAAGGCTTGAAGTTGCTCATTTGCATTTTGTTACCCAGAATGCAGTTCCAACTCATCCATTTCCCACAGGCACCAACATCAAAGCTGTGGAAACAAGCTATCTTTGCATGAAAGTTTTCTTTTTTAATTAAACATTATAAACTAGGGCCAGAAATTCCTTCTTCTTTCACAGCTGGAGAAAGCATAAAGGAGAAGTGAGGGTAGAGAAACAGAATCCATCAGTCACTGCATGGAGAGCGCTTGCTTGGCCATGGATGGTTACAATTGCCTTCTTACTGCTTGGCTCACTCATGTAACATATGGTGAGGTATGGAGAGCACACCTATAGCCCAGAGGTCACTGTGCCACCTGCAGACCCCAGACAACATGCAGCCTTGCACAAATACACATGGAAGTAATTAGGCAGGCAAGGGAGCTGGGATTTGAAGCGGAACCCCCTCAAGTCTGCTGCATTAATCCTTCCAGCTGAGCTGGAGAAGAAGTCTGAATTCCCAGGGGTCTGATTGCTGCAGCTTGTAGCTCAGGGTGGAAAAAAAGTAATTTACTGTTTCCTTGCCACAGACATGCCATTACATTTTTGGGGTTTGGATGGAGAGGAAGGCATAAGGGAGTTACAAAGGGGCCAGGTTCGTTTCCCTCATTATCTGCACAGTCACTGCTTGGCAGGCTGCTTTCTCAGTGTTGCTCTTCCATGAGCTTTCAATTTAGAAATTACATTTGGCTTTTATGAATTTTCCGTTGAAGATGACAAGGTTTTTTGGGACCAGTGTGGTAGATCCCAGTGAGTGGATATGGGGATGCAGAGTGACAGGGAGTTTGGAATAATCTCGTCTTTAAAATGTTGCATCCCCTTGAAGTCTTAAGTTGTGGACTGTGCCACACTTCCCTGCATTACACTGATGAAAACAATGTCCTGTTACCCCAAAGATCTTATCTTACAGCTGAAGCACCAGCAAAGAGATAAGCATGATACAGCATGACACGGAAATCTTGGTGGTTACTGGGAAGTGATAACTTCGGAGGGGTGGATTAAAAACAGGATAAAAGGAAGTGAGATTGAAGAAGGGTAAGAGGATAATTGTACCTACCAGGGATCCAAGGTTCAGCTGTCAGTAAATCTTCAGTCTTCTGCCTCAGTAGATCCAAACATTCATCCTCACATGCCTGTGTTCATCCTACACATTTTCTACCAGGCAATTTGGGAAAAGTTTCCCCATCATCATTCCCTTCATTATAATGGTATATTCCTCTTGTCTCCACCTTACTTCGCTTCCCTGGAGTCACAATCTCTTGCACACAGCCTTCCATGCTTTTTCTCTCAAAGGTTCACTGCTCAGGCCACTTCTCACACAAAATTATGACTCCACATAAGGAAAATATCACCTAGCAACCAGTGAAGGTGGCTCTGGTACAGTTAGTGGACGAGAAAAAAACCCACACAAAAACCCCATGATTAAGACTTCACTTCAGTCCCAGAACCACCCTCTCAGTTCTGGAGCTGTCCTTTTCCATGCAGTACTATGAGGCAGGACTTAGACGCAGGAGGGAATCTTTTTATCAGCAAACAGGGGAAGGCCAGGGCAAATTCATCTGACCTTTCCTGGAGCCTGTATAGCCATTACTTCTGGTGGCTGAAGATCTAAAATATCCAGTATACTTGTATTGGGTGTAGGTGGCAAGGCTTTGGCAGTGGGGCAGAGGGAGGCTGCCCCTGTGGGAAGGGGTCCTGCTGGACACAGGCAGCTGGAGAGAGCTGCACCACAGAGCCACAGCAGCACACAGCTCTGCACAGCAGCCAAGCTGGTGGCACCTCTCTGGACATGTATTTTAGAAAGGGCAGGAAATGGCACAAAGACAGGAGGGAGCAAAAGGAGTGAGAAAGAGCAGAGGAAGGTCAGAGGAAGAGGAGGAGGAGATGATCCATGGCACTAGAGCATATATTCCCTGCAGTCTTGTGTGAGAGCCCACACAAGAGCCACACAGGACCAGATTTTCTTGACAGGAACTGCAGCCCATGGAGAACCCAAACCAGGGCAAAGAAAAAGTATCAGACAAACATGAGCAGCAGGGAGAAACCACTACATACTGATCATAACCCAAATCCCCTCTGTGCTGTCTAGGGAAAGTAAAGGAGTCTGGAATGAAGGAGTGAAGTTGAGCCTGAGCAACAGCAGAAGAAGGTATTGTTTTAATGTTTGGCATTTTTTTGTTTTCCACTACCGAAATTAGTAATTGCATTTAAATTTTAATTTCCAATAAATTAATTTCCCAAAGCTATAGAATCATAGGACCATTTGGGTGGGACTGGACATTAAAGAAGGTCAACTTCTTCCAAATTCCACTCCATTGGGCAGGGACACTGGAGGGTGCCGTCTCTGCAGACTGCTGGCAAGTGGCACATCCTACTCATGTCACTTCATCAAGTTGTTCACATACACTTAGTGAGTGATAAACAAGCCACTGCATGCATCTTTGTGCCTCTTTTACTAAGTGAACATACATCATAAGTGCAGCCATCTAAGATGTTTCTATTTCATCATTCCCCTAGAGGTTTTCTACCTAATTTTAAACTAACTGTTTACGTTTTCTGGATTGTGTCAAATAAACAGACACCACTATATGGAAGCTAAGGATACGGGAAGAGGCAGGGATGGGGAGCACTGCTAAGCACTCTCTCTTCTCATCTCTTCCTGGAACATAAATATTGGGCATGCCATTCCTAGTACAATTGTTTCTGTTCTTGAGGAATTGTATGGGTAAATTCTTGAGCCTCACACAGAGCTGTCTCTGCTCTTTGAAAAAGCCAGTCGAATGCATGGGGAGCAGTTCTGAGTGAACAGCAGGAATGTTTCTATCCTGCCTTTCTGCTGCTGCTTGGCCAAGGATTCCCAGGCACTTTGCATGATGCAGTCACTCTTCTATGGGGTCAAGATAATTTCCTTTTCGTGGTGCTTATCAGGGAGGATAAGGCTTGGTGCCTGCTGTTCCTGCTGAATCTTCCAACTCTGCATTTTCTACTCCACCCCTCAATGGAGGTAAAAAACCAAACTCCATTTGATAAAACATTCTGCCTCCTGGTGAGAGAAAAGAAAGCAAAATATGCTGGGACAGCATCAAAGTCAGAACTATGGGAGCTGCAAGGAAAAAATCAAGGTACAAGGGTACAAGCTACCCAGCAAATCCCCTTACTGAATATGAACTGAGAAGCTGATCCTAAGCTTTAATCTTGGACTACCATCTTCAGCTGCTTTTTGCTGTCTTTTCCTACATTTGAAAGTTAAGAGAAAACCCTAAAACTGCTCTTGAAAGCTTTTACTCTGCATATAGTTGGCAGAGTCACATGTTGCACACAGTAAAAAAAAAATAATTGTGTGGGGACAATAGACCTAAACCTTTCTCTTGCTGATTCAAGCATCAGAGCACAGCACACTCAGTTCCATAACCCAGACTAAGCCTTTTGCTGAATGTCCCCAGACTGCCATTTCAGGGAATGTTTGCAGAAAGTTAATGCTATGTCAGCATCCCCATGTGGGAAATGGCAAATATTTAGGCACTGGAAATGCAGAAATGCATGCGTCCAGAGGCTGCCTTTACAGACTTCCATTTTCACTGAACAAAGTGCTTTCCAAAACCTAACTTAATTCACCACTGGAAAGCTAGATAACTGCAATTCAGTGCTGCTTAACTTCTGTGTGAACTGAATGGATATATCTTAGTTCTGTCTTAACACAAAGGTCTGACATGTGAGGAACCAGTTTTCCCCAGAAGGGGATTTTCCATTCTACCCGGAAAGATGCCATCTCCCTGGTGAAAAGCAAAATTCTCTAGCTAAGGGTCAAGTACATGTTCCCTGTGAGAGAATGGTGTTTTTCCTGCATTGTCAGTCCAATACTACAAATATTAGATATTCATGGAATAACGGAGCAGATGCACAGCTCTCAAAGAAAGACACCACATATTTGAGTCTCNTTTTCCATTCTACCCGGAAAGATGCCATCTCCCTGGTGAAAAGCAAAATTCTCTAGCTAAGGGTCAAGTACATGTTCCCTGTGAGAGAATGGTGTTTTTCCTGCATTGTCAGTCCAATACTACAAATATTAGATATTCATGGAATAGCGGAGCAGATGCACAGCTCTCAGTCTTTGACTGCCATGGTTAAGACAGATATATCTGACCACGTAGTTTAGGGATTTAAAGCACCTTACCAGGGTGATTTAAAGCCAAATCCTCCCTCATTCTTGGTAGTACGTTTTTCACAGGCAGTTCAATTTTTGTGGAGCCATCAGGAAATAAAACAAGGCGGTGCCTGTCATCTCCACACACTTTCTCTGCTTTGCTCAAAGGGGAGAAACGCCGTTCTGAATCACTTCCCATCAGTGCAAAGAAAGAGCTGTAAGTGGTTAATGATACCCAGCCAGGCTGGTGCCTCCGTGACAGCAGACAGCAGAATGGCTGAGATGGGGTCTGAACAAGCCACTCCACCTGCTCTTCAGTCACTTCTTAGCCCTTGTGTGCTACAATCATTATCAAAGTAGCTGGAGTCATTACTGCAATGCTGATTTGTACTCCAGGGTCTGGGCATATGCAAGTCTCTTGCCCACTCTGGGGTGCTGAGGAACAAGATAAGCCTAGCTGGTCTTTATCAAGATGCCCAGTCCCACTTCCTGGTAAACAGCGAAGATTTTCACCGTTAAAAAGTCCATTTTACAACAACTACAGTTTCAGCCTGGGCACAAAGAAAGCACATAGGATTCTTTCTGGGGGAAGTCTCCATTAGACTGAAATAGATATGGGGATGTTGTCCAGTGATCCATCACCAAGGATTATGTACAACAGAGCAAGAAAAACTTGGACAGCACATTTTGACCCCATGACCAAAATTTCCTGTGAACTCAATTCCTGTTTGGGTTGAGCAAAAGCTGAAATGCCTAGTTGGGATCTAAGGTTTTAACTGCTCAGTTTTTAGCAAAGGCCATTTTTCCTGTCTCTGACAAATTGGTGTCTTAGCCCTTCATTCTGTGCCAGGGAGAGGAAGGTGTGGCATTAGCACAGTTTGCAAGCCTCTGATTTAGAGCTTGGAGAAACAACTGCAAGGAAATTAGTCACTAGAGCTTAATGAGTGTCTATTAGCTGAACTGAAGTAAGTGTACACACTCTGCTCATAGTGAATGCCTTTATTTAATACACAGATATAATGGCTAACTTGCTGAGTCTTTTTACTGGTGATAGAAATAAGGACCTGCCTTTAAACTCCTTTCTTCTGGTGACTACAGTTATCTGTGCCATATTTCCCCCCCTTCTAAATAAATCTTTTTCAAAAGCAAACACTCATGAAGAGGAATTCAGCCAAGCAAAGCAGCAGCCTGAGGCTCTGGAAACATCTAACCATTGAACACACCACAGCAGTGGCTGTTACCATCTGCTGTCCCAGAGAGCTGAGGTGCACAGCCACATCCTCTCCCACACTGTAGTGTCCCTGGGCTGGCTTCCACACCTGCAGGGCTCTGGGCAGCACTGTGCCTTGCCTCATTTCACAGGTGACAGGGCTGCAGTCTTCCCCAGAGGTCCTGGGTATTGGATGTTTGCCACCAGAAGGGCACAAGGAGGCATGGTGTGATGGGGGGTTGTCAGAAATGAGATCCTAGACTATTTAGGCCAAGCACTCATCTGGGTTTTGCAGCTTTTTGAACATGGTAACCAAGAATGAGCCTGTAACTCTCAGTACAGCAAAGCAGTATTAGTAGGAATAAAGGTACAAAGCTGAGAAGAGAGTATGTAGCAGGAGGTAATACTGGATTCAGGCTTTCTCAGCCCTTCTCACGTATGCCTAGATTCTACACTCTCAAGGAGCTTAAACCTTAAGTAGGATAATTATTTGAAAATATTACAGCAAAGGATGAATCACTCAACTTTATTAAACTTTAATGACTCTTTTGATTGCTCTGGCTGAGATGACAGGACTAATTCCACTGTATTTACAAGACTGCTTTAAAATAATATCAATAATTTCAACATTAGACCTGCTGATTTTCTCCTTGTTCAACACTTGGCCAGAAATCCAGAGTCTTTGTGTTTGCAGCCTGGCTTATGGAAAATGAGATGGCATAATGCCACAGTCCAGGGAAGCATCATCACCCAGATGAGAATGATTTATTCAAGAAATGAAAGTCAGCACTGCTAGTTATTAGACCAGCAGCTGGAGAAGGGAGCCCTTTACAGCCCTCTCCCATGTAAAACTGTTTGGAAACACTGTGGAGTTGGATGCACGGGCATTTTCTTTGCACAAAGGAGAAAATCCCACTCGTTTTAATTTTGGCAGATGGCTTTACACATCCTGCTACTGGACCAGTAGTGGCAATTTCATCACATTGCAGGGATTTACAGACGGGATAAGAGGAGATGTTTATCACTGAGTCTCTCTGCAGTTCTGCTTTCCCCAGTTCTCTGTTGTGAGGAGCTGAGATTGCCTGTGTTGTATGTCACACTCTTTGCTCCAGCAACAGTGGAAGCTCTTGTCATGGAGTATTACATTACACAAGATCAAACCTCATGGGCTACTTCGAGTGGTTACTGACTCTTTTTTGTTCCATTTCAAACCTTGAGTTACTGAGGTCAAATACAGTGACCCTAGCCTTCATTTGGCATCAAAGGGAGGGATACAGCCTTTATACGCTGTGGGAACTGCAGCTTCAAAGGACATAGCATCAATACATACAGCAAAGTGCCTCCAGCACTTACTCATTACTAGCAGGGGGAAGGCAGGATTTTCCTAGAGGTTCCCCGTGGGCCCAGGCACAGAGCACAGCCCCCAGCAGAACAGTAGCTCTGGCTGGGGACTGCAGAGGCTGCACGGGAAGGGCTCTTTTGTAAACCTTTCAGACAGTCAATTCCTTTAGGAGGTGGGGGATTCCTAGGAGGCACATGGGAGGACACACACGAGACTTCTGATATCCCAGATCTTTACAGGTGCACTCTAAAATAATCTTAAGTATCGCCATGGAAGAATTCCTGAGATATCTGCCACCCACTCACTACACGGAGTCAAGGGCACCACTCAGACATATTTGTCTTCCTTTGAAAATCTTTTGCATTGGCTGCAGCTGGAGACACATGGCAAAAAAAAAAAAACCAAAAAAACCAAAAAACAAACTGCTTCACCAGATGATTCTAACTTTGTAGGTCTGGCTTCAGTTCACATTGCGAGGACTTCACCTTTCACACTATACCAAACCACAGGTACAAACCTGGTCACCAGACTACAGATGTACTTCATATAGCATGTTTGTCCTTATAAACATGCTCCTGCCTCAGTTCTCAAACAGCTGCGTCAGCCTTTGGATTTCTGAGTTTTTCAAAACTGAAGAGAAGCTGCTGCCAGCAGACCTCGAAGTGGCACAAATTTACTTAGTTGCTGGGGCTATGAGCATATTGTAGGGTTTTTCCTCCAGTACTCTGGGGAAAATGTATTTTAAAGGGTTTTCTTAATATTCTCTCCTTCCTTTCTCTCTCATGCCGTAGTTCTTTGTTTTGTGCCGTTTCTGTTCTCTGTTAAATTTTACAGTACATTACTCTAAAATTTGCTGAGATGGCCTTGCTTTAAACATAGATATGTTAATACAGAGAGAAACTCCTGTGACTGTGGGACTGCTCCTGGAAGCTGCATGTCTGAATTATTGCAGTTGCCCATTTAATTTAATACAGAAAGTATCTCAATTAAATATAAAGCAAAGATTAAAAAAAAAAAAAATCCAAACCTTGCAGAAAAGTTCTCCCATCCTAACAACACCAAAGTAAATGTCTTTTCCATCTCGTTCAACTGTGTTCAAAGTTCTTCAGCAGAAGCTTGAAGGCTGCAGTCCAATTACCAAGCTCAGATGCTCATTTCGAGAACAGCTGTGCACCTCTGCATCCCCTCAGTCACTGACTGGGAAGGGTTAAAACTCCTTTTGTTCTGGTGTGGAAGGATTGGTCTGATAGCAGCAGATCTAGAGGATACTCCTCAGGACCTGTGATCTGGAGACACCCTGTTACTTGCTTAGAACATTGCTGTGTTGTATCACTGAAAAATTTATTGCACCTAGAGTAATCATCAGTGGTATATATCAGAATAATAGAATATATCACTGTTCTGAGAAGGGGAAAGAGCAGAGAAAGGGAAATAAAGGGATAGCAGGATAGTTTATCACAGATGACTTGTTTTGAGAAGGCTAAAGAGAGCCCAGACTCATTACTTTACAATATATCCCACTGAACAGTATGCATCACTATCTAAAAGCAGCTCTTTCCAGCTCTACTGTACTGCCAAAAATTAGTGTTGAATGTTCTTTTTTAACTCTCCAAGCCTTTGTCCACGGCTGCTTCAAACAATGGCAGTTCACAAGGATGTGGAACAAACAACCACAATTCCTTTCTGAATGCTTGCTATGGTGGGAACAAATAGGGAGAGCTTAAAGGAAACCCTGGTTGCAAATAGCACAGGTGAGGGAAGAACTGGCACGGAAAGGCTTTTGCAATTCCATGCCAACATTCTTTGCTCTGCAGCGGAAAGGAGGGAATCTTCTCAGCTGGGGCTGTGGCTAAAAAGGAAGGCTCTTTCAGGTCTAAGTGTGAGGCAATGTGAGGATTTTCATGCCTATTTAGAGGACACCAAAGGTTGAAGGGGAAAGGGAGATAAAGGCAGTCTCTTGAAAAGAAGTGTTCTGTAAAAATTCTCTGTTTGGAGTAAAGTTAAAAATGGAGGTGGGTAAATCCTAAGCAACAAGAGAAGAAACTTGCAGCCTGCAGAAATTCCTCTAACAATGCCTTGGGATCACATAAACAAGGTTATTAATAGAATCCTGCCTCTCTAGCAGCCCTCAAAGGCCGCTTCCTCCCATTCTTCTATCTGCACCAATTCAAGGCAGGGAAGCCCTGGCTTGAGAAAACCTCACTTGCTCTCTTCTTGTTTTTATCTTTCCCTCCACTGTATTTCCTGTCAAGACTGCGGGTCAGAAAAGCCGGAAATCTCTTTGTAGCTCTGTGAGTGCCATGTTGTGACCAAGGAATGTGCCTCAGATGGAACCCGGGTGCCCCTGCACCCTGGTGCAAGGCTGGGTGGGCAGGAGAGGGCTGCAGAGGTGAAGGGGAGAGGGAAGAGAAGTGTGGCTGGGCACTCCTGGCTGTTCACCACCAGAAGTTCAGACTAACACAAGTGAGGGTGGGAGCTGGGGCACAGATTGCTTTTCCAATCACCTCAGGAAAGCCAGCATTCCTGCCTCACAGCCACAGGACTCATGGAGGACTTGACCTTGCTTTTCCAGTCAATGTCCCAGCAGACACCCCCAAAACACTGTTTTTTTCTATTCTGGCTTCACAAATCCCAGGCATCTCTTTAGTGATTTTGCTAACAAAAGGCAGAATTTTATGCACCCCTGGGGTTTTCTGAGGAACTGACAACCTCTGACAAAATGAAGTATTTTATACTTTTCAACCATTTTTTTTCTGTTCTGTTGTTACAGAGATTGTAGCCATACTTTTTCCAAAAGTTAATTTTCTCAGCTTCTAGAGTTACAAGAGGGCTGGGGAATAAAGTGAAAAAAAATTACACAAACTCTAGGATTAACACACAAAACCAGCAAATGTACCTACCACAGAGAACATAGAGGCAGTCAGATTCACATTCGCACATATAGCAAAGAAGAAACCATTATTAATACTGCAAAAGCACAGAAGGTCAGGCCAAATTTCTCTGCATCTACAGACAAAATATTCAATAAGACTCGTTCTTCCTGGGTGCAGATCTAGTCAGAAGGTGTTAACAAACTGAAATTCTGTGCCCATTTGACCTGACAGCTTCTCCAAATTCAAACCAAGCAAGGTGTCAAAATAAATGCTTCTCCCAGGATTAGACTTCAGATAAAACAGAGAGAAGTGGGCATATGCTCCCTGCCACTCTCTCTTTCCATAGATGATCTAGACTGTTAGGGGTGTCAAGCTTTGGTATGATGCACAGGTTGTTTTAAACTCACAGGAAAACTCCTTGCACAAAAAAAAAGCCTCTTCCACTACACATGCAGAAGCAAGAGCTGATGTTGTCTTTGCCACTAGTACCTCAGCAAAATACATTTGAGGACTCTGTTCTAAAAGCTGTATCACCTTTCATAATGAAACACATTCTGTATAGATTTTACATGGTCCTCGAAGACTCAATCTTCCTTTCTTCCACCTCAGTAAGTCCTTCTGAGTTGAAACAACGAGTGTAAGTCTAACTCTCTTTTGAAGGCCCTGATGTATTTCAAGTGAAGGCAGGGGAATAGAGAGAACTCCTTTTCGAGTCTAAAGTTTTGGCTCCTTTGTTACTTTTGAAAATCCATCTGCATTATTCAATGACACCGCAGTGCACAAGAATGTCTGTTGAGCAGGGTGTCTGCTGTGGCTGTGTGTGAAATAATATAGCCCTGCTATCTGCAGAATAGAAGAACTGACATTACTTCTGGTGCTAAAGGATATTCAGCTGGAGGAGCTGGTGCTGTTTGGCTGGTGTCATGACCACAGAGCAGCCACCAGCAGGGTATCAGTGCACCATGGGCATGGTGACACCAAGCCCACTCCTTGTGTGATGTCCTTGGAGCTGAAAGAGTGAGAGTGCTGAGGCATCAAAGCTGGGAATCAGCTTGGCTTCAGGAGGAACACAGCCACAGCACTCAGGGCTACTGGTAAGTGAACAACCAGGGAAACCATCACAGTGCTGTGCTGCAGAGACCTCGGGGCTCAGAACTCAGCACTGACTCTTCACCTCTGTCCCCACAGATGTTGCAGACATGCCCCAGCAGCCTTGCTGAAAGCTGAGCAATGTGTAAGCACAGAAAGAAATTTTACAAATGGAGAAAAAGGAAGCCAAAAGCAGTACCTTTATGAGCAGAAAATACTTTGACAATTACATTATTAACTGTTGGAGTTGACTTCTACAATTATCACAGAAGTCAACACATTAAAAGTACTCAGAAGCACGTATAAAACTATCCCAAGCATGGATAATGGGACATGCAAGGTTATTGTAAACAGCATAAAATGGATCAAGACGTTATAATCCTATAAACCAACCTCTAATTGCTTACAGGAAGATGGAAATTGCCCTGCCCTACTTGTCATTGGTGACCCTACATTTTTTACATTCTTCTTTGAGTCTTTGCTTTTGAGTACTCTCTGAGACAGGCTTATTTTCACATATGTATACCTTGTTTTCATATATCACTCTGGGTAGTTATTGCATGGTCCTCTGTGATCCCTGGTTTCTGTCTGCATGGAATAGCAAAAAGACAGGAAGATTTGACTATAGAGAAAGCAGGGAGGAAACCCTGAAAGGGATTGAACTTTTTAAGGTGAAATATTCCTGGATTTTTTTTCACTTTTTCTTTTTTTTTTCAACTCTTGTACTGCCAACAGAAGCTGGGAGAGAACAGGGAGCAAGTGTGTTGGAACAGGGAATAGACCAGTTGTGATGCCAATCTGCAGTTGGGCTTAATCCTGTCACACTGCAATCAAGAAAATACATAGCTAAACAAACAGGCCAGAACCTCTCTCCTGTTAAACATTCAAAACTCAAAGGACTACTCTCTAGGCACCACTAATGATAAAATCATGGAAGAGCTTGGGGTGTGCAAGAGCAGCCCACAGATTTGCAGTGACTGGTCTCCACAGACAGCGTTACTCACTGCAAGCAATACCAGGAACAGTCACACTGATGGCACCCTTCCAGCAAAATGCTATCAACACTCTACTTCTGTACACAGCTAATTATACCACGCTTAAATGCCACAGGGAGATGGCTGCTCTATCAGGAAATGCACAGAAACATATGCTGCCATATGGAGGAGATAGTCTTCACTGGGACCAATCTCCGTGCGTATAAGGCCTCACAGGCCTATTATGTTATTGTTTATAAAGCAAGTCCCCTAGAAGGTAAGCAGGAAAAGGGAAAAGCAGAAAAATGTGGCAAAATATTTCTGCTCAGCTTTTGGTACAAGAACAGCAGCGAGTGGGAAGGAAGGTTATCCCTCTTCTCTAGAAGGGATAATAAAGCTCTATCAACATGTTGCCGAGTCCTGTTCCCTAAACAGGAACTTTGCTTTGTTGCTAAAAAGCATTGAGCTGATATATCCTATTTAGGAAATCTAACCTAACTCAGAACTCATCCACCACTTAAAGGCCACTTAAAATGCAGCAAGGCAAAATTAAAATGCAATTGTACCAAACTAAATGTCTTGATTTCTAGTAGTGTGTTTGTAACTAGCCAATAAATCTAAATTGGAAATAACCAACCTCATGCTCACCAGAACCCATTTTGATTTTTGTCCTCAAAGAGCAATACCAAATGAACAGTGAGGCTGTTTTTGTTTGCAGATCAAGTGTTTCTGTCCATCTTCTACTCTCCTCCAGACAGGAGAAAACAAAGGGAATCTTTTGTTACTCGCCCACACACTCTTACTAACCTCATACTTGGATGGCTGGTGTAGCTTTCAGTTGTCAGTAGTCATTTACATCAGGTGCAAAGTGACTATAAGATGATACTAAGTAAGAATGGTAGCAGCTTGCATCGATGTAAAAATCACAAGGTGTTAAATCATGAAGCTGTCCCACTCTTCACCTCTGCTTGCAATTCCAGAGAAGAGTTTGCCTTTTACCTTTGAGCCTGTTAAATTATATCTTCGACGTGGCTGGGTCTTGATGCTTTTAACACTAAAGTCTCTCGGTTCTCTGCACCAGTGAGGAATCAATATGTCACTGTTAACTGGTGCAGCACAAAATCTGAGTAGTAGAACAAAGCCAGTCTCATTGCACACATGCAATTTAGTTTGAGACCCTTCTCATAAACCCTTCCCCCCATGTCTTGTATCCACTTCATATGCAATGTTCCATCAATCAGGATGAAATGGGTTAAGAAATCTCTCAAAGTTATAATCTGTAAAGCAGTAGTCACCAACAAGAAGCACTTAAATCAGTCAGTGATAGAAGAAGTGCCGAGTGGGATGTCAGCAGGAGCTACGTGCTCAATCTTTCCTGCTTCCTATTCAAATTCTTGCCCTGGACCTATCACAAAAGAGTGTGGGCTCCAGTTCCACTGGAGGGTGTAAAGACAGCTAACAATGACAGAGGCAGGAAAGTCAGCATGGAAATGTGATTCACATGGAAAGCGTGTGACAAACAATATCAGCCCTGAGTAAAAGGAATGAAACAAGACTCTTTCTGAATACCACTGCCAAAAAACCACAAACATCTTAGTGCCCTGACAAGTCTTCCTGAAGAACCTTTAAAGGAAAGGGACTCTTGTTCTAAAGATGCTCAGTCAGGACTGGATGCTTCTGCGGAGTTCCCACTGTCTGTAAGACCAAGTTATTCCTGCCCTTTCTCAGTCTTGTCTCTGTCTGCTAATGGGAACAGTAATCCCTATCTAACAGGGGTCTTGTAAGATTTAATATCTGCAGAAAAAATTAAACTGGTAAAATGGAACCAGACACTGAAGTGTTACTCTGTTCTGCTCTTGATGGAAGGGATTTAAGCATTTCAATTATTGGTCTCCGGCACAACCTACCTTTTGTTCATGGACGGATGCACTAATGAGCAAAGCTGGACATAAGCTTTCAGATAGAACAGTTTTCCATTTGAAAAATGCCAGTTTAACAGAATGAAACTATTTCATGGGAATGTACTTGCTTAATTGAATTTTCTGGCAGAAATCTACCTGTTTCCTCACAGGTTCTCCTGTCTACCTGATCAGTGAGCAGAACTGAGAGCCTGGCAAACCTAGCTCCAGCTGGGATACTAAAGATTTTCCTGGCAGGAAGCCTGGAAGCCGAGGAGCCCTGATTGAGCCAGAGCAACCAGAACTGCTGAGATCCCAGCTGTGTAGCAGCAGGCCTGAAAGGAAACTCATGGCAACTTTGAGGTGCTTGGACAAGACTGCTTCATAAAAAAAAAACAAAAACAAAAACAAAAAACCAAAACAAAACAAAACCACAAAAAACCAAAACCCTCAAAGAAAAGCATTTGGATGGCATTTTTCAAGTTGAACAACTGGAACTTACAGATTTTCCTCTCATGGAAGACAAACAGTTTTGCTGTTAGACATTTTCCCAGGTGGCATTCTGGGCTGCAGGCAGACCCCCAGTCAAGCCTACTGTCCTTCTCACCTTGTTGGTTCATGTTCACACCTTAAGAGGAGAAAGGAAATAAGACCAATTCAGCAGGAGGAGTGAAAATGCCTCTGAACATGTTTGTACTGATAGCAGCCCATCTGGACTTTTTTCAAGGACAGGTGGTGAGGGAGGGCCACATTGATCTTAGAGATTTTTCGTTGCTCAGTCCACTGGTGTTGATAGATTATGTAAAGAACCAAAGCAGAAGGTCAAAAGCCACCAATTACTTTAAAAAAAATCCAAAGTGATGAGCAGCCAACTGGCCAGCTAAGCAGCAGACAACATCAGGCAGCCAATATAAGAGAGATAGAGCTACACTCCCCAGTGATCTCCTGAGGGAGTCAGGAGGCCAGCAGAGAGGTTTCTGTGGGTGCAGATGCGTGTCCTGGTAGACCTGGCATGCACCGTGCTTAACTGCAGTTCCTGTGTCCCTACTTTGATCCTTTCTTCTCTTCCACGACTTCTAGTGGAGTTTGCATCAGACTCTCAGCTGCTGGAGCCACCAAATGCACATGTTCCTTTCTCTCTACAAGTTTCTAGAGCTGTTAATCCAGCTGTTCCCACAAGTATTCAAGCTGTGTAAAGGACAGATGAAGAAAAGACAGTGGGAGGAGAGGAAAGAGCTCATAAAGATCGACCATCAAGCACTACAAATGAAAAATGCAACTCAATAAATAACTGAAAAGGCCATGCTTCCTGGTGTGTGTCTGATCTCGGTTCTCAAGCTCTGAAGCCTCTACTTTCCTTCTATTTATAAGGGAAAAGACATTTTAAAAGCCTCAAAACTTTTTCTAAGTTTCTTCTTTTGGAGGGCAAATTGTCTGCTGACAATTTCAATCTGTGACCCCTTAAAAATGCACATCTTCCTGCCAAGATACCCAAAGCTCTGCGTAGACTTGCAAGATTCAGTGCCAAAAGAACCTCCCCTCTTTTCCTCACAAACGCACAGTTAAAATTAAAATATCACTAAAAACATTGGTGGTAGCTCTGACTGCACATGTGGAGTGGCGTGGAGAGAGATGAATGCAGAATCAAAAGGTCATACTGATTCTCCACTTGTGACTTCAAGTTTTGTTGTAAAAACAATTGCTAATGACTTGCCAGTACAGCTAATTACAAAGAGGTTAAGAGGGTGAGGATTTTGCAAAGAATGTTCTCTGTCTTTAGAAGATTAAAACATGTAATGTTTTCTACAGTCTATAGAGAAGAGGTAACTAACCCAGAACATCCTCACAAAGGCACGTAAATCTTTCCTGGAAAGTCTTCCTTTTTCCAGAGATTTTTGCTTTAATTTCCAAATTGAAGCAGTGCTTGTTGTTGCTGTTGTTGTTGTGTTGTTGTTGTTGTATACCATTATACACTTCAGTGAAGTATACTCATTTGAGGAGCTCCTGCCAGTGCTGTCTTGAAGAACAGGGCACTGAATGGATAATAACAGAAAATGCAGGGGAACAGGTACACTTACAGAGTACTGGAGAGAAGGGATGCAAGACTCAGAGAGGGTAAATTTGCCTCTAGTCTTTTTTTGCATATATCTCCCTTTCATGCTCTTCATTCTTCAGCAAGTGCTGCCGCTGTCTGTGAGTTTGAACTTCCCACAAAGGGAAGCTGGGGCTTTGCTTCAGAGGGGAGCTGCCAAAGAGAGCAGTGCTGTCCGGGCACGTATGACATCAGGCTCTGGGGAGAAAGAATGACAGCAAGAGGAACAGGAAGCTGAAGATTCAGAAGCAGATGGTGCCCTCTTTCTTTCACCTCTTCTTTTTCTCCTCCTCCCACTTGGACACTTCAATAGTGTGGGACTGTAGTTTAGTCTGGATAGCCACTGCTAAGGTAAATACCCTTTCACTGCCCTACTGTCATAGCAAAAAAACATTCCTCTCGCTACCCTTTTCTTGCTGTAAGAACAGTGGTAGTCTATGTTTGAGATAGCAAAGGCTTCTTGAAGATGCAGACTAGAAAATACATGCAGAAATGCGGAAGTGAGGAGGGAAACTCAGGTTTGCAGTAACTGGAGACTGGGTTCAGGGCAGCCAGACTTGCTGCTGTGCAACAGGCCTACCCCAAAGCAGCTGTTAGCTCTTTTCACCCCCAGCCTTTCCATAAAAATTACAATGCAAAGGAAATCCGAAGAACACCTACAAAATTCTTAGAACACCATGACAGAACAGAGACATGTTACCTTTCAAAGAGAGTTCAAAAGCTGTCACAGACTTAGAGGCAGTGTCTGAGGAACAGCTTGGTCCAAACTGACAGTCCAAAATCTCACTTTCAATAGAGCCTAGCTCAACCCAGACCCACAGTTTTCGCTGAGCAAAAAGCCTAATGCCGTGTTAATAATGAATAGCCCTGTGTCTCCTGTACTTAACACTGGAGCTTTGAGTGGATCCACAGCAGTTTATAAATTATCTATTGCAGCTGATTCAAGGCCCGCCGGGAGTGTTCTTGCAGCAAGCATCTTGCTCAGCTGTAATGGAATCATACCATTAATGCAATTTCAATTAGACATACATTATAGTGCACAGGTGTCTAAGCAAACAGTCTGCAGGAAGCCTCCCCCAGGGACTCATATCCCAGGGAAAAGGTGTGTAAGTGGGACACTTTCCAAGGGATCCTACAATGGCACTGTAAAGGCACTGAAGAAATAAGCAAGCCACCAAGCAAAAGTGGGAGGAGGAATGTGTCTGCAAGGAAAGAAAATATGGTCTTCACTTGCTGGTAGCTAATTCCAAACTTCCATCTATTCAGTTATAAGGTGAAGAACTCTCCTGTGGAAATCCTCATCTCCTTTGGAAATCCCATAACCGTCATCCATGGAAAAAATATGCAGTGGTCTTTTGGTCTGGCTGAAGCTTTGAGCCAGCTGGGTTCCTGGCGAAGAAAGAGATGCTCACCATCTACATACTTACTCTTGGAATCACAGTTCAGACTCCCAGAGAGCTGGCACCAGTAGTGGGTGGCTGCACCCCTTGCCAGCTCTCTAGCCAAACAAAACCTTGGTGTATTACAGGCAATGCTAGTCTCCCTGGAGCACAGGAAATCAAAATCTCATTTAACTCTCCATCAGGATAAGGTCTTCCAGGCTACTGCTCAGGTCACCATTCCACACCCAACCTGACCTGCAAGGACCCTATGCCTGAAGGTGTTGATAAGCCGAGGGAAAATGAGAGCACGGTCTCTATCAGTGTTTGCTCTCCCTGCAAGGCTGCCAATGAGGCATTTAATTAGTGTCAGTTATGGGTGATGTTTTTCTGAGGGGGAACTGAATGAAGGATTTGCTAATTTATTTCATGCAGGGCCTACCAAGAAGTATAAGACACTAATAACCACCAGTCACTGCTGAGCTGAACTGGATTTGAAATGGCAAGTTACAGATAAAAACCTCCCAATCTCCTCTGCTGTCCCGTCTCCTGCTGATCACCCTCATTAAAAAATTCTTATATTAATGGCACAAATATGAACCAGATTGCTTTCACATAATGACAATACTGGCCTGGAAGAAGCAGTGCCATCAATTAATGCAGGATCTTTCTCAACGATACAGTAAAACCCCCTCTGCTCTCATTCTTTGTGGGCCTGGATTCACCAGCCTGTGTCTTTCTTCTCTCATGTCTGTGGCAAGCAACACCTTGGGAACTGCCAATTGCAAATAAACAACTGATGCTTGAACTCAAAGGCAGGCTCCTAATCATAGGGCCAGTAACAACTCATACTCTCATAAACTGTTTCAGACACTTTTGGGGGGTATTCAGCAGTAGTGTGTTGCACTTCCACTTGACACCACTCCTAAACCCTGCATTCTTCTGTTGTATGAACACAAATACTTAGCCCAGATTCTCAAAAAATGGACTAAGGGGGATGACATGACAGACTTGTTCTTCCCTTAAGGTTTATTGAGGAACAATCCAGAAAGCCAAAGGGAAGGAAATTTTAATTTGCAGCCTGCTATCTAATTTCTCTACATAGTAAGTCAGGTGGTTTGTTTTCTCAGTTACCTTTCACTGACCATTTAAAAGTACTAATCCAATGATAGACGGACCACAAGAAAACCACTGTCACATGATTCACTGCCCTCATAAAGGACATTTGATGCTGCCACCTGTTGAGCTTTTTTTTGACAAGTAAGTAACCAGAGTAGTCTTCCCTCACATATACCCTTAGTCACGGAGAAGGCAGGCCACATTCAGCTTGTCTGATGTTGCTCCAGGCAGATTCTTGACAGTGCTAGTCCTCTGGAGGCTGACTCCCAAAAGCAGAACAGCCTGGACAGATGGGGTGGCTGCTGCTCAGGGCATCAAGGATAATGAAACGCTGCCACGGTATCTGCCCCCTGACAGCAATGGCCCAGTGGTCATGGCCTTCAGAGGGGCAGAGCATTAGGTCATTCAAGGCACCTTCCAGACCTCACACCACTCCAGAAATGACAGTGCATACTGAAGAGCTGCAGGGTATCACCTGGCAGATGATGCTATCCCTTACACTTCCAGATGACAGCTGTCAGAAACTACAAAACACATGATAAGTCACCATATTCCTCTACTTTTGGTGACATCTTAGGTGTACAAAAGGTGTCTTCCAAAACTACTTATTTCACCCTCATCATGATTGTCTTTGAACTGTGCTAATCACCACCTCTTATCATACCAAAGAAGAGTCAAAGCAGAAGGCCCAATGCCTTAATATGGGCTGTTGACTGCTCTTTGTCTTTTCTAAGTGTGGATCAGATGCATATTATTTCCACTTTAGGCATACACAGGCAAAGAAACTTCTTTTAAGCTGCATAGCCTCCCCAGCAAGTAACTCTGCAGATCCTTCCCTTAGTACCAGTGCTCTGAGAGAAGTCCAGAGGCCTCATGCTTGAGTAAGATCATCTCAGTAATGCCTTTCCCCAGAGTGTGCTGCTCCTCTGACAGTGCATTCTGCTGACTCTTAAAGGATAACACAGGTGCAAGGCCCCAGTTTTAATTAGAAGCTTCCCCTTTTAACACTACCAAAGGATTCAAATAATTGGAAAAAAGTAGGCAAGCTGTGCACCCTCGAGGCTTGACAAGCAGCACAAGGGGGAAAGGGGTACAGCCCAGGTGAGATGGAAAATTCCACTGGTTCTCGACCTCTCTGCCCCTTAACCTCAAATATTTTGCAGACTGTTAATTTAACCTGCAACCCTCCCCCAGCTAACCTCCAGGCTCAAGAAGGGCTGAGGTTATCACCTTCTTTCCGGAAGTGCTCATGGAGGGAAACAGCTGGAGTTGTCCAGCTGTTCCCCCAAATGCAGGAAATGAAAGGAAAGGAAGTCCTGTGAATAAGCGTGAGGAGGGAAGACTTTGCAAATGCTGAGGGCAACTGCAGAGGAGAAGGCTCCTCTGAAGGAAGTGCCTTTAGAGGAATGTTTATTGTAGTGGAGCAAAATAGGTGGGAGCAATGAGACTGCCTGTGGTATCCACCATAGGATTGCTGAGGGAGGCTTGGAGGAAGCAGCAGGGAACTGAACCAAGGAAAGACAGCAGTGGCTGCACAGGCTGTGGCCATAGTTTAAAGACTGTGAGCTTTGCAGGCAGCCACACAGGAAGCCCCCAGATGACCAAGACATCAGATTAACATCCTAACAGCAAACCAGCTATGTTTCTTGGCCCAGAATATTGCAAAACGCATGCAGAGGTTGAGCCCCTGTCTGCTGTAAGTCCATCCAGGAGCTGGGGCACCCTGCACTCACATTTAAAACCTTGCATCACTGCAAACAAACGAAAGGAAAGGGTGGTTTCAACGTGGTGAAATCACCAGCTGAATCAGAGGCTGGCTCTGTTCTGCAGCTCAGCTCAGGTGTTTGAGGTCCTTAAAACTTCCACTGCTCGAGCTCAGACCCACTGCACCCTGTGCCTCAGCTCAGCCAGTGCACACAGACTGACCCTGTTCTTGGACTGGGCTTACTGCTGCTCCAGTCCTGTCTCCTCTAGTTTGAGATTTAGTCCTGAACTCCTTTGGTTCTGTTCCAGTCCAAAGCCTCAGTGGAGCAAAAGTTACTGACTGTAGTGAAACTGTGAATAAGTCTGTGGGGGAGTCTGCACCAGCAGGGCATTTTGAGAGGATCAGATAAACAAACTCTCCTGCCATGAACTTGTCAAAGCCTAATCCCAAAGCTGCAGAGGTGAAATGCTATTTCACACTTCCACCACTTCCCTGACTGATCAATTTTCATGACATCTTAGGTTTGGAATCAGGAGGCTTAAAACTTCTGATCCTGATGGCTGGTGAATTCAAACTCTGCTTCAGCCCACATGCAGTGTCTTTAAAACACAAAGAAAGACACAGTCTCCTTTGCTCTGAACAATGTACAAGGCATCTTATGACCAAACTACTGTATTTCTCCTGGACTGACAAACTAAAGTTGCTTTTGAATGGCTTGAAGTGCTTTCAGGAAAGCTTTAGAGATTCAGAGAAAAAAAGTATTTTTCTCTGTCCAAAGTTTTCAATTCTCCCTGGCTACATTTAATCTGCATTTCTTTTTGACGCAAACTTATAATACAGGAACCTTGCACAAGAAAATTCCCAAATAATGATTCAGAGAAATTTCATATAGACTGAATTCCAGTGAGAGTGCATTTCTCCCAAAAAAGGAATGAATAAAATAGTTTGCCTTTCCTCAGGATAATGGAAGTCTTAGTCCTACTGGATGAAATAGGCAGGTAGGAGTCCCTTAAACAAAAAATGTGGATAGATTTCCCAGTTCTGTAAAAAACTTAAAAGCTTAAAAACTACCACTAAGGCTTACTGAAAAATCTCACAAATTTTGAGTGGCTCAGAACACTTCATTCAAGTTTCAATACCTAAAAAGACTCAAATGAAATACCATGCAGCATGTGGTGGTGAAGGTTGGGATGTGAGAAACATGCCCTACACCTGCTTGCAGATTGTATATATTTTGTATAGCAAAGTATGCTATGCAGATACATGTCTTATAATAATGCTCTCTAAATTCACTGAAAGGTTCCCTATCTTTGAAAATTCCAGCACCCACAATAGACAAAATACTTAGTGAGGAACAACTGAAGTGTTTCCTTCAGAAATCAATATTCTGCCACTGAATCACCTGAGTATAAAACCTTCTTATTCTTCTTAAGTAGAAATATATTGTAGGATCTTTCCAAGCATGTCTACCTCCTACAAACAGTAACTATGAGTGCAAGTAATTGATTCTCAGCAAGCCAGCAGTCTTCCATCCCTGTTGGAGCCCCTGTTTGCCTGCAGTCTGCCTGTCTGGTGCTGCTCAGAGGTTCTGGGAAGAGGCTGCAACACTCTCTCCACAACAGCCACCTCTGCCCGAGGGCCCCTCCTGGCAGAATCGGTACTTGGACAGGGTGCCTAGTCCTGGGAGAGTGCCAGGCTGTCCCTCATAGTGCACTGAGTCTGCCTTCACTTGCAAGATGACATACAAAAAACTTTGGTGAACAACAAAATGATCCCATCTTTCTATCAAGTGGTTCCTGGACAAGGACTGGGATACCATCAGGCTTAGCTTGCTCGGCTCACTGCAAACTAACAACGTGCAAGTAGTTCTTTCCTACGAAAGCTTGGACCTGCAAGCAAACATCTCATCTCTGGGACCCTCCTTCACCAACCAAACCTTCATCAGGAGATGTGAGAGGAAATGCATCGTGTGTGAGACACATGCAAGGCCTCGCTGCTGGAATTTGGCGTTGCTGCAGAATCTCATCAGTATGAGATATAAAGGCACAGGCCCAGTCCATGACAAAGCATCACCACATCCTCCCCACAAGCTGTGGTTAGTTATGGGTTTCATTCCTAACCTTACTGAAAATGTCAAAACTCCTAGTCTACCTTTACTGACTTGCTAACAAATTGCAGGTGTTTTTCTATGTATCTGGGAATATTAAAATCCATAAAATTTCACCCTTCATCCCCTCCCACCTTCATCCTAGTACACTAATAAAGACTCAGAAATATTCCCAGAAAAACCTGTTATCAGGTACTGTCTTTTTATTCTAGTGTTGGTGACCCTGAAAAATATGAATTTGAAACAATATAGTCTATACAACAGTAATGGCTTCAGTGTATTTAAGCTTCATGAAGTCCTGTTTCTCTGCAGCAGAACAACTTTTGATGGTATGCCAAGTAGTGACTGGAGCTGGTTGGAATTTTTCATTCAAAGTTGTTTTTAGCCTGGTTTACTAAGGAAACAAGGATTAAGAAGTACAGTCTCTTTTAGTCCATTTACCATCCCAGCAAAAGTTTGATCCTGCTGGCCAGTTTAAACCCAGTTGAAGAGGGGTTTTGTCTCCAAACTATGCAGCTTATAGAAGTTCAGAAAAAAAGTATCAGTGGCTGGGTGTAGGAGAGAAACCCTGCCAAGTGCACCCATCCTGTGCTGAAGTAAAACTGCAGGATGAGCTTGGGACTTAGGAGAGACCAGAGACTCCATGGGAGAGAACATTGTGACAAATGCTCCCACCATGAGAACACCTTTGAAAGCTACTTACATCTTAGCACCCCTCAGAGAACCTTGTCAATTTTGAGAGAATTGCAGAAAGCCAGACATCACTAGCCCAATGTGGTTATTAGTTTGTTTCATTAGATTGTTTTGCGGAGCTGTAATGTTAACTAAAACCAGATTGTCACAGAACAACGTATTTTTAGCAATATTTTTTTCTTTGTATGACTGATGCTCTTAGAATATTAGAGAAGCATGTAGGCATCTTTATTTGAAATAAACAGAGAAATACCACAATCAGATCTGAGACTGGGACCTAGACATGCTGGCTTCTATCCCTCCAGTACTGTCCTTTCTGCCTGTTGGAGACCCACCTGCACTCCTTCACAGCTAAAGTTATTTACAGCTGATTGGTTTTTTACACATACAGTCATTTCCACAGAGCATAAAAGGACATGTGGGTGCTATTGCACTGAGGATCATAGTTCTGCTGAAAATGTTAAGAACATGAAATGAGTCCAGTTGGAAACCAACACCATGAACAGGCTGAAAACTCTGATAGTTCATTTCAGCTTCCAGTTGGCTTTGACACCTACAGGTACAATCTAGTCCCAGGGATGCAGCCACTTGTGACCCCACCATTAGTGGTACCCTGGCACACAACTATTTCACAGATACAAGCACTGATGTGCTGAGTCCCAGATGTACTCCAGACCCATAGCATCAGTTTGCTCTGGGCCTGCTGCCATTTTTGTGAATAGTTTCTATGTTAATCTTTGTACAAAGAACACTACATCACTCTAGCCTCAGAGTGCAAAGACTTCCATAACTGTTCCAAAGGAAATGTCAGGATATCCCTGCCACCACCAGGTGAAGTTCATGATATAAAGCAGTCAATACATAGGCTACTGCTGGAGCTGTGTCTCTCTCATGATTCATTTCTAGTCTGCACAGATATTAGAAATTGAACTTTTCTGCCTTCCACTCCTTGATTTTTGTTCCCTCTTCTTCCTGGCCTGTGCAGGCCAGTTTATGAATTGCTCCATTGTAAACCATTGCCCAAGAAGGCTGGAGGCAGACACAATGCCTCCTCTTTAGGAACAACCCCTCTGTGTTACTGAGGCTTGTAATTACACAGAGACTGCACCACTGCTTCAGGTATCTCTGTCAAGGGAAGAGCTCCCACTCCATCTGCTTTTCCCTCCTTGTTGCCATCTTTACTCTGGGCAGCTTTTTCTTTCATGCAAGTTGTTGAACCTTCCTGAACAGAAACTTATCCACGTAACAGAAAGAAAATTACTTCATACATATAATGTTGCCCTTTCACCTATCAAAGTAAAGACTAAACATGAGAAGGATGGGGAGTTTGTCTAGGGAAACCCAGCCAGGATGTGCCTGGCTGTAACCATGTACCTTGCAAGCTTTTTAGTTCTTAACATCTATCAGTATCAAGCTGCTCTGCATCTCTGACCTATATCCAGTACCTTTTCTAATCTGAACTCTGCTTAGCAGAAGAGTATTCAAAATACCTGGAGAGGTGCACACTTGAGAGCCACATATAGNTAGGGGATACACATCATCAAGTCATCCCAAGACCCCATCCTAAGAGAAGACTATCCTCCCACCTCCAGCAATTGCAGCATCTCCAGTAAAAAGGTGGTGACCAATCAGCAGGCCCACAGTGCCAGGCATCGATTTGCTTTGCCAGTGGTTCATGCCACTGGTATTAAAGGCAAGGAATACTCACCCACAGAGAGGAGAAAGGGAAAAGGACGGAAAAGAAAACGTGCTTGGGCTACCTGAAACTAATTTTACATGTGAAGGCTTGAAAGACCTTGTCAATATTGTGCAAAAGAAGGGGCCAAGTGATAACTGAGATACTCTGAGATGTTCTCCAATTACCAGAAAAGTTGTGTCTTGAGATCCACTGAGCAGTTTGGTCCTTAGGCCAGACACAGAGCACACCCAAAGGGGAGACAGGGAGATCAGAGCTGTTTTGGATGAGCTCATGCCAGTTCTGCTGGCAGTGTCACTCCCTCCCACCTGGAAATTGTAGCCTTATTTGGATTATTTGTTCAGACTGTCATGTTCCTTTCTGCTGGATGGAGGATCTAGTTCTCATGCATGCTAGAGTCAATGTTGTGTTCCTTGTTGTGCAGCTTGCAGTAAGAAAAGGAGATGGTCAGGGCCTTTTGAAGGGATGGAAGAGGGAGATTCCTGCCTTTCCATCAGTGCAGTCAACAACTCCCAAACACTGCCTTAGTGCATGGCCTGTAGCTCCTGCAGCCTCTGTAGCACAGAGCACTCCGAGCTTTGGAACGATAAGTGAGAGTAAATACTGCAGTAATTCACATGCTTCCCTTCCCCCACACCCTGACCTTAATGGAAACCACATGAGGAACACAGGACACGGGGAAGATCACTGGGAAAGGCAAAGCTATGCAAACAATTAGCCACTGAGATGATGGCATGAAAGCCTGGCAGCTACTTCACACCTCCCTCCTGCCAGGGAGCCCCTCTGGCCCCAGCTTTCCTAAACAAACTGCACCTTCTGTCACTGCTGTGAGGTGGGAAGTCAGTGAGGACACAGAAGACCAGGAAGAGAGGCAGAAGGGGCAACTTGGCTCCTCTGCTCTCAATCCTTCCCCTGCTAGGGTAAATCTGCTACCTGCACATCCCCAGTGGGATACTGTTATTACTATTACTACACTCTCAAGCAGACATTCGTTTTTCTCATGACCTAAAAAAACCCAAACCCAAAAACAACAACAAAAAGGACCAGAAGAAAAGAATTTCTTCAAACTTTCCAAAACAATTAAACTTCAAACAGGGACCAAGCCTCAAGCATTTCAGTCAAAAAGCAGATGTTTAAAAAGCTCTGCACATACATCAAAATGCGGCTTAGAAAGTCCTGAAGGAAGGAACTACCTTTACAAAGCTATTACACTCAAAAGGGAATTAACATCCATAAGAAGACATAATCCACAGGGTGAAGCTGACCTACAATGATGAATACGATTCTCTAAAGACCGTGTATGAAATGACCGAAGCGATGATTGACTCTCATAGAATTAAGTGGGTTAGCACAGCCCATTGAAGAAAGGCTGCCACCATCTCAAATAGTCTGTAATGTACTCTCTTCTTACACAGTTTCCCATTCATATGGTTTTCAAGGGAAGGTGATGGAGGGAATTACTGTGACTGAGTCACAGCGAGGTAGGGGAAAGCACATCAGTGGGTGTGTGGGGTGTGTGTATATGTAGGCATATGAGCACACATGCCATATGGCTGCTCTTCCTGCGACTTTTTCATTGCATTCAGTGGATTATTGACCTCAAATGACATTCCTGCTGTGTTCTCTCACTCAATAACGTGAAGAACCTCACACACCTCCTCTGGAATCTCTAATGAATTATGTAGGAAAGATGTTTTGTTATTAGTGCTATATTCTTATGTCCTGGGGCCTCAGAGCTCAGTTTACAGCTAACCACTGCCCTGGTGTGTGCCACACGGAGAAACACCTAACCTCGCTTTCCCTTAATCTTTCTTTAACATAGACACGAAATCATACATATCAGACAGTTAAAAAGAATCTTGTCTACAGATCCTGAGAGCTTTGAAATCCTCGAAATGAAGCAGATGAGAAAGAGAGGTTTTTTCAGTTATTTTGAAGGGCCAGCCTATAAAGATGATGCCAAAAGAAAGGAATAGGAGTCAGCTTGTAAAAAATATTGTAAGATGAAGAAAATGTGAATTTTATTAACTGAAACTCATCTATTCAAATAACCTTGGAACTGAAATCACACTGGAAACAAGAAAGATGATTCTGTATCGATCATGGGATTCATTATAATTTTTCAGTGTATGCATTTGAAAGATGCGATGTCTACAGAAGTGCTCCCTAATGTATAAAATCCACTAGCTGCCACTCTCAATTAAATGTAGTTAATGAGATCTCTGTTCACCCTATAGAGAAGAGGGTTGTGTCTCCACAGTTTATTGAAAATGGAGTTAAAACATGGCTGGGATTTTAATTGGTTATTGTGGATATCACCACGACATGTCTCCCATGGTCTGTCTGGTGTGTCTGAGGTTCATAAAATCCAATAAAGCATTTAAACAAAATCCAATAGATGCCTGAGGCTCTGGGCTTTAATACCAGAACATGAAGCAGACGTACACAGAAATGACAATTGACAGGATATCCCTTGCCGATCTATACATAACAAAGGAGAAGCAGCTTCCACAGTTGTATCCCCCTCCCCGAGATGTAACAGGGCATGGCTTTATCCCATTTCAAGCAGGTGCAAGAAAAACAATTTAGAGCTGTGGTGCTCGAATGTGTGCCAGAAGGAAGAAATGCCGCCTGGGAGCTGCCAAAGGACAAGGGTTCACTTTTCCTTTTGGGACTCATGGGAGACAAATGGCCTGGAGGAAGGACACAGCTATTGTAATTGTAGCAACTGCAGGCTGACAAGGATGGGTGCTGGTGCTGACAATTAGAACTATGTTGTCTCCTGCGGTTTTCTGGTCAGAGATTCTTATGGTCTAGTTTTAAATGGACAAGTGAAGTTCACCTCTCACTTCTCTGTGGAAGATTTTTTTCCATAAGATGACAGATTGGAAGGCAGTCTCAGCTGAAATTCCTCTTCACTTCATTTTATGCCTTAGCTCCCAGTTCATCCCAAGAAACACACTGACCCCTTCCACTGACCTCTTTCCACAGCTAACTGAGAGTTCCCTTCTTTTCTGGAAAGGGTGCAGGAAGAAAGCTCAACTGGGAGATCACTGCCTGACTTTCCTTGGAAAATTATTTTTCTTCTGGTCACCAGTTAAGAGGAAACAAAAAACAAAGCAAAACAAACCAAAAAGCCGACATTGCAAATTCAGCATATTTCTTCATCTCAAGGGGTCTAAAAATACTCTGGAATTATTGAGCTAAAATCACAGTTATAATAAAGTGGAAATGATCCCATCAGGCAAGACAGGCCAGCTGTATCATTACTGTTGCTGGGCTGAATCCTCAGAGAGACCATTACAGCATCAGCTGAGCAATTACAAAATCTGTAACTGCACTCCCTGCAATAACTATCCTTAAGTGGGCACTGGCCGAACAGATTGAGCAGCAGCCAGGCAAAGAGCTGAGCCGAGCGGCTGCGGAGGGGGCAGGGTGAGGGCTGGATGCCTCCTAGCAATAAACTGAGTGCTACTGCATATTGAGGGAGCAATTTTCACTCACCTGTTTCTCCTGCAGATTTCCCATGGACCCTCATATTTGGGGTTGTCCTCAAAACGCTGCTTTGATCCACGTGTGACAGCAGCCCCTGCGCTCTCTCCATAACCTACGTGGTTCTTACAAGGTTCCAAACTTTTTGGCTGTGGCCTGAATTAGGTTCCACAGGCTCTAAATGCCCAGAGAGCTGTGCTGACTCGGGACAAAGAGGCTGCCACGTTGGTTTAGCAGCAGCTTTGTTAGCAGGTGGTGCTAACCAGCTATGGCAGGAACCACAACTCACAGGTGGCAGCAGCAGCACATCTCAGCCTGCCACAACTGAAAGGAACTTCCATCATCATTAGCCCAGCTGGCTCTGCTTACAGAAAAGCTAAATTTGGCCCTTTCCTTTTCAGTGTTTTCCTCTCCATGTTTCCTCCTGTTCTCCTTTGCTGCTGGTACAAGTCTTTCCAGTTCTTTTTAGGGCTCATCTGAAAACATCCCTTTTCTTACTCTCTAGTTTGTGGGCTGGTTCTGTCCTGCAGTGTGATTCGGCTGCACTGTGGTAGATTGCACTTTTTGGGATTACTTTGTTTTCCTTGGCATAGCAGGGGCTGCTGTGCAGCAAGGGGAGGAGTGGGGAAAGAGAGCTGCTGATTCATTGCAGCTGTTTAAACAATCCAAGCACCTCATCCTCTCCTTTCCTTCCAAAAGCCCCGCTCAGCATTGCAAGGCCAGCCTGGTCTCCTGCTTGCTTTTGTTTTCCTGCCCCTCAAGGTTGTGGTAGCAGCAGAGGCACGTTCTTGGGTTGTTTTTTCTTCAGCCAGGATCCAACTCCAGGTCCTACAGAAGCCAAACCCACAACTCAGAGTAAACATCCAGCACCAGCACTCCAGCTCCCCTTACTCAGGGTTCCATGGACACTAATTCAGCCTGAATGCAGGCTGTGTTCATTGCCACATCCAGGGTGATTTTGCAGGGAAAATGGGAAGATACCCAGAGGGCACACCTTAGCAAAAAGCTCCAGCGATTAATCACACTGTACCAGGAATATTTTCAATTTTCCTTTAAGGAAATTTTGGCAGAATATGGTAATTAAAATTTTGGAAGGAAAGAAAAATGTACTGGCAAGACCAACAAGAGAAGTCATTCTTCTGCAGGTACTGGAGGAATTGGTCTGCCAAATGCCGGAGGCTCCACGCGTTTTCAGCATCAGCTTCTCCTGATTCCAGGGGACAATTATGGTATGCATAGCATGGAGATTCATGGCATTGAATCACAACACAGAAGTCTAAGGAGGCAAACAAAAGGACTCAGAGGTAAACCTTGGAATGTATAGGACCTGGGTTCTAGAAATTCTTGGAAAAACAGGAATTAAGATTTATTTGCACAAGTCCTGCGTTCTTCTAACGTGAATTATATAACCTTAGGTTTGGAAGGTGTTGGGGAAGAGCTGAATAACTTTGGGGCACTGACATAGGGTTAAAGGAATATAAAAAGCATTCTGTCACCAGGACTAGCAACTCAGGCATGTGTACAACCACCACAGTGTATTTACAGAAAATGTGGTCTAGCAGGTGATCAAAGAGATTTAAAATCTGTGGATCCTGGTTCTGCTCCTCATCTAAACAATATTGTGCAAAGTGCTTCACTGCTCTGATTTTGTCTTGCCTTTGTCTTACTTAGCTAAAAAACCTTTGGGTAAAGCATGTTTGGATAGGACCTGCTATAGCAGCACCATGAACTTCACCAGCGCATCCAGACACCTTAGTAATAATGATAATTGAATGTGTTTTGTAAAGATCACACTGATAGTACAGTGGAGAAAAATGGGAGAGACACTTAACAGGATGCTAGGAGACAGAGAAAGGGAGAGAGAGAGAGGAAGAAACATCCCTAGTTTAGTGTGCAAAATAAACTGGGATATAGGTTGACACAGAGCATTTATGCTTTGCTCACTGAGATATTATCATCTTCACATTATGCGCAGAGACTCGATGGAAACAAAATGCTATCAAGTGAGGCCAAAAGCAGACTTCCTACGTGCCACTGTGGTTTGGGACACACGTTCCCATGTTCTTGGCATCTTTCCTTCCTGTTCATAAGAGAAAGAAAGCATGTGGAAGCTGAGTTCTTCATGGGAAACTCGTGTGTAGCTTTGGGCACTGGAAGAATGAAGTTATGTGCTGGAACTGATCTCGTATATGGAAGACCTCTGGAGGGAAGGCAGAAGCCAGGGAACACTGAGAACATGCTCAGCACTACCTCTCCCCAAGGACTGGATTTCATCATGAAAGGACCACTATTTTAGCAAATTGTATGCTTTACTTGTGGATGAGAGGACAGTGGTGAATATTGTTTTACTGTAAGTACAGGAATATCTTTGACGTGGTCTCCATGGTATCCTCATAGTCAAACTGATGACATTTTGTTTGAATAAGTAGACTATGAAGAGAAAAACAGAAGGAATGACTGGGCTCAAAAAGTTGTGCCTGGTGGTCTCTAGGGATCAGTACTGGGGACAATGTTTTTTGATGTCACGTGTTTTCTGTGTGAATAAGCTGGACTTTGGGACAGAGTGTCCCTCAGCAAGTTTGTGGGTGGTACCAAATTTCAGTGTTAGAGAACAGGGTTGTTATTCAAAGGAACATTGTCAAGCCACAAAAAAATGAGTTGAGAGGAACTTGTTGGAGTTTCAAAAAAGACAAATTCAAAGTCCTGCAGCTAAAGCAAGATAATCCCATGCAAAAACAGCTGTTTAGATATCTATATTTCAATCAGTGATATCTGTCCCAACCACAGCCACGGAATTCTTTAACCCCCATCAGGCATTTCTTGACAGCAGGTAAGCCAAGCTTTTCAGAGGGAGCCAGCAGTATGGAAGGAGCTGGACTTAGTCCTGCCATCAAATGACTGCTGAATTTGCCTTTTTGTTTCGAGTACGTGGAACAACAGTTAGGATCCCATCAGTCTCTTTGAATTCAGTCAGCATGGGCCTAGCTGGAGATGTGAGAAACATTTTCAAAAAAAAAACCATTTTTCCTGGCCTGTGGATTTTTTACTCTCAGTAACATTTCTGGGAAAATAGCATGTCTCTCTAAACAGTAATGCAGCCAGAATGGACACTGAACTACAGCTGTTATCTCAGAATTGGCCACATACATATATTACACATTAGTATAATAAACAGTTGATGTAAGCCAGAGTAGAACCAGGCCCTTAGATATTTATCTAAATTAACAGAATCACATTACTGTTTTGATAGCAGATGAATCAAAAGGAGTTTCATGTCTTATCGCAAGCCTTCCCCACTTCTCAAGGAGGCTGTGGGAGAGTGCCTGTATCCCACCCCTGTTTCCCACACAATTGCTACCTCACCTGTCTTGCACCAGTTGTCTGGAAAAATATGTGGTTTTTTAAATCAGTAAAAGTTTGGCTGAGAAAGAAATTAAATTGTGTCAGTTTGAATTGGTAGGATCCCACCCCATGTGGACGCAGGCATCTTGAATATAACAAACAATTTAGAATTAAATTGCAAACTTGGTTCTATATGATTGACTTCCCTGGGATTGTGCTGACAGAAACAAAACCAGAACTCCTCAGATTTCAATTAAGTAGATAAGTTATTGTCTATGCCTCCCTTCCTGTTACTTTGAGAAGAAAAGTCCATTATTAACTTACAGGATTGTCAGACTTGGAATTCTACAGTTGTCAGGTTCTGTAATATAATATATACCCTGAAAAGATATTGTCAAGCCTAAATGTAGACATGATGTGAATCAGAGGGCTGAGAGAGATCAGTGCACCAAGTAGGACCCTCCTTGGTGTTGCCTCAACAACCCAGCTCAAGGTATTGTTTACAGCTGTATTTTGTTCCACACAGTGCATTACACAGTGTGTGACAGAGGCTACTCACTCCTGGTAGCTGACCACAGGAAACCAGACCATAGTCATTTGCAAAGATATGTTGCTATGAATGTCTCAGACTGCACATCACCAAAGCACTCTGTAGACTCATTTGGCCTGTTTACCACGTTGCAGTGCATATTTAAATTTAAATGGCAGCTAAAAGCCCAGGGTACTGACCTAATCATCATTCAAGGTTTTTTTTCCATTGTTTTTCTCTTTCTGTATCTGCTGCTCTTAGGCAGGTCCTGCTTGACTAACTTGGTCTTCTAAGGTAACCCCCAGTGATGAGGCCACTTCTGTTTAATCTCTTTATTAATAAGCTGGATAAGGGCATTGAGTGCACCCTCAGTCAGTTCACAAATGACACCAAGTTGGGTGGGAGTGTTGATCTGCTGGAGGGCAGGAAGGCTCTGCAGAGGGATCTGGACAGGCTGGATCGATGGACTGAGGCCAACTGTGTGTGTCTCAACATGGCCCAGTGCCAGGTCCTGCCCTTGGGTCACAACGACCCCATGAGGCACTACAGGCTGGGGCAGAGTGGCTGGGAAACTGCGCAGCAGAGTAGGACCTAGGAAGGTTGGTCAACAGCAGCTGAGCATGAGCCAATGTGTACCCAGGTGGCCAAGGAGGCCAATGGCATCCTGGCCTGGATCAGGAATAGTGTGGCCAGCAGGGCCAGGGCAGTGATTGTCCCCCTGAACTCAAATTAGATTGGATAATAAGAAAAATTTCTCCCCTGCTGGGTCATCAAGCATTGGAAGAGGCTGCCCAGGGAAGTGGCTGAGTTCTCCATCCTTGGAGGCATTTAGAAGACGTGCCACTAAAGGACGTGGCTTAGTGGTGGACTTGGCAGTGCTGGGTTGGACTTGGTTATCTTAGAGGTCTTTTCCAACCTAAGTAATAAACTATCTTGCTGTGGAATAGGTTTAGGGTGTTAGGTTTTATCCTCAATACATGTGAGAAGCACTAAACCGCAGGGAAAGAGCACACTTCTCAGAGAAAAGTACTTCTGTGCTCTTCACAAATAATATAGTAAATAAAGAAGCAGAACAACTCCTACGCTGCGTCAGAAATACACTGTATTAAACTTAATACTTCATCCTTCACAGGAAAAGAAAATATTTAGATTCCTGGTTTTTAATCTGCTATAGACCCCACCAAAATTTTATAAATTTTTCAGGAAAAGAAAATCCTTTTTGTCTACACTCTCAGAAAGCGTTCATTCCAAGATCCCGAAATGTTGTTCTGAAAGTGTTTTCACAGTATTTCAGGATATGAGAGGAACTATGACAACTGCTGACATAAAGCTTAATAGAATAATGGAAATACTCTATTACATTTAATCACTAAGGGCACCTGCTACTTAGTACTGATTGAAGCAACTTATCTTAATTTCTAGATCAAGTGTCTTCTGTTAGTGCCTTAATGAAACAGTATGACATACAAGAAAAATTACTTTGCTTTGCATATTGCCATTTTAATGATTCAGGGGGGAAAATCAACCCAAACAAATATTTCAGTACTTTCCCTGTTTTGTAAACACCTAATTTTCCATAAAAACACTTTTACGACAGAAGTATCTCTCTTGGGTAACTTCAGCCTGTGCACAACACGAGCACATTCTTTGGAATGTCCTATTTCAGTGCTGTCCAAGTCACCTCGTGATGGCTTCAGCAGGGTAAGTGTAAGCTCCTTCTGCCCCAAAGTAGGAATGCTCTCACTGCCATGCTGCACCAAGCTGAAAATAGCTGATTTAGTTAAAATAGCTGGGCTCACATCTATGTGTACTTAAGGCATTAAAATGAAGGATCTAGCTTGTCAAAAGCAGGGGGATATTAGTAAGGATGTTAGTAAGCATTACTCCAAAAGCAGAGGCGAGATGACAGGGGCTTGGGAGGGATTATGTGAGGGAGGGACCCAGCACTAGCAGGGAGGAAGGAGAGGTGCTGGCAAGGGAGGCAGGAGCTGGCAGCAGCTAATGCAGGTGCTGAACCGCGTGGGAAGCTGTTTGCACAGCCCCGCTCACCGGGAGCGCCCCTGAGGGTGCAGTAGCTAAACAACTCTCAAAATCAGTGTACCAAGTACACGGTTTTTCCGTTTCTCTCTTCCTGTGCTGCTTCTCTCCCTTCTAAGACAATTCCTGCAAGGGATAGCAGTTGCATTTTGCCCTCAGCTGCTTTGATTCTGGTCCCATTTCCTACTCTGGCGTCTCCCCTGAGGGCCACTACTACCCTGCTCTTCCCAACCTCACCCTATTTGTGCTCTTTCCTCTCAAGGCTTGATTTCCCTGACTTTGATCCTTTAATTGGCTATTTCCCGCTCTCAGCTATTAGCCTGCTTCCCTGTGTGCTGGCCAGCATCCCATGATTAATCTACAGTTTTAGAAAAGGGTAAAGCATAGGACTGAAATGGCACCCAGGAGCACGCAACTGTGCTGTAAGGGGCTGAGTATGCCAGAAAACCAGGAACACGTATTCCTTAATGAGGAGTGTTTGCAGTCACTCTTACCTGAGGTTTCTGATGAGCAGCAATCTTCATCTTCCTTGTTCGGTAGTTTTGCAAGTTCTTGTAGCACCCCAAGACTGTGCCATCCACCACAAAACAGAACGATGAGAATTCCTACAAGAAAGATTTTGTGCACAAAGATTGTAGCCACTGGCAGTGTCACAAAATGAAACAGAATAAACCAACTCAAATTCTTCAGTGTACTGTAGGATAAGGAGCTAAGATCAAAATTAAACCCTTATAAACTAATCACAGATGTGCAACAGCTAGTGAGGAAACCATTTTCTTGTATGTGGGAATCACTGACATTTCTTGTATTTTAAAGAGGGAGGTGCATACGACTGGGAAGAAACTTCCTGAAATGTGGTAAATCCACCCTCAGGTTCCTTTTCTACCTTCCAGGTGAATGTCAGACAGTAATGGTGTCTTTCTCACTTTTCTGATATGAGCTGCCATTTTAATCAAACCCAGCATACTTGTAAAGTATCTTCCTAGAAAATAACCCAATATGTAAAAAATTACCAGCCACTTCTCAAAACAATTCTTTGGAGTTGGAAAAATTTCGTTCCTGATTCTGATGTCTTCAATCCACTAAGATGGGAGTGGAAAGAATAAATGAGAGAGCACCATAGTTTATAAGGCAGCAGCAGAGGAATAAAAAGGTAAGCTGAGATGAAAGGGAAAAAGGGAAGGAAAAGAAGAAAGGAGCATGGGATGCAGAGCAGTGTGGATAGCTAATTCTCTTCCTCTGACAGGCCAACAGCTAGATTTTTTTTCTGAGAAGGATCAGCCCACCTCACAGCTGCTTAGAACATGAGCTGGGGGATGGGAGGGGAAGCAGAAAAAATAGCAGTTCATTGCCAAGCAGAAATTAGACTGGAAACAGGCGCCTGGGAATGTGTAAGATGGGATCTGCAGGCACAGCCGTGCAAGGTGAAGAAAGAAGTCATATTCTGTAGGGTAGGAAAGGCCACTGAAGACAGTTCAGGTGTTCAGTGTGATCTTCTTTCTTCAGAGTTAATTCACACAATTTGGAAAAGAAAAAGAAAGTTGCAATAGAAGTTGTTATTTTTATAGAACATCTACCCTGTAGGTGCTTACCCTCACAGTGTTGGGTCTCCCTGACCTCCAGTTTCATGCTGTCCCCTCAGAGCACTTGGGCAGTGACCCAAGGCCAAACCCACAAGACACTTGCCGCCAGAAAGCTCTTTCCTAAGACACTTTCCCCCACTGCAACAAATCTCCCGGACAGTCGATTTCATGGGTCTGCTAACTGTGTGTGTTTCTGTGTGGGACCATGTAAAAGCACAGACTGTTCATCACTCAAGATTTGCTTTGCTGTCATGATATCACTGTCTGGGACTGATATTTTTGGTGATGGCCAGAAACAGCAATAACATACTTTTCCTTGTGTTTTGATTATACAGGAAGAACTTACACGATAACACTGATTGAAGTTCAGAAAGAGTTGAAGTTCAGAACTAGTTAGTCAAGTTACTTTAGAAGAAATTTCTAAGTGAAAAAATGGGTTTTCAAAACTTTAGAAAGAAAATAAATACTTGTAGGAAATTTGATAATTACAAATTTTTCTAAAAAGCAGGTATAATCCCCAACTTCCTTTTTTTTGTTCTTTCTAGTAAGAAAAAATGGAAATGAGAATAAGAGAAAAAACAGACAAACTTTAAAAATTAAATATTCATGTTTACCTTTGAAATGGAATTCTAATCTAAAAAAACCTATTTTAATATTTTAGACAAATGTATAAATGTTTAGTTTATAAAACAGCATTTAGAGGGGAAAAAAGTGTGAACAAAACTTTCAAAAAGAACTTTGTAGACAAGGTATGAATTTTCAGATAGTGTCACTCTTTCTTATTTTAAATTTAAAAGTCCAGCAGCAGAGATGAAACAAGCAATTTTCCCCAGAGAAATATGTAACACTGAAGTGCACAAGGTGAGAATTGTTTAAAGTCACAGTGATGGACACCAGCTTTCTGATAGTGTTGTAAGACAACTGGTGGCATTCTGTAAAAAGGGCTTTAAGTTCTGTTTATCTGAACTGACAGCAGTTAGAAGTACATTTCATCCTCGTCTATCCACTCTAAAGCTGATCTAACTGGATAGCAGACCATTTTCATGGAGGGCTGCTGCCCACAGTTGTGTTTAGTTGAGCAAATGCAGACTTCACGTGGCCTGAACCACATATAGACATTTGCACCAGTGCAAACTGCATGTAGAATGTTTTTCTATCCAAAACGGCAGCACTTTACATTTTCTTGCACATCTTCAGAAGAAAGGAGTCCACACGGTCAGGACAACAAAGAATGAAACAGAGAGTGTCTGCGACAGGGAGAGTGCAATTATTATGAGTTACAACACTGTCAGGATTAACATGTCTCTTGAACAAAACGTGCAAAGGAATCTCAAGCCATTAAACTGTCTAGCTCCTAGCTATTATATTTGATCCATAAACAGTACCTTCAACGGTACAGTGCCCTCTAGCACTGTAATAAAGTATTAACCATTAGTTAATACTTACCCTCCAAATTGCTACTTAGAAGCCTCTTTAAGCCCTCCCATTCAAAAACCTATCAAAAAAGAACAGTTGATTCTGAAAGGGCTGCAGTCCCATTTAAAATCAGTGTTTGACTTTCTTCAAATTGTTAACTCTTCCTCATCCCCAAGGGAAGCAATACTATCACTCATATTTTACTGGTTTCTAAATTAATGTTGTGATTAAGCTTTCCCTGGAGTTTTCAGCAGCTCCTTATGACGATGCAGGTTACTCCCTGAAACAGGAATGGCAGTAATTGAGAAGTGGGATCAGAGTTTAAGAAACCATGTTTTTGAAATGTGGCTAGGAACAAAAAGGAACTAGATAAGGAAAGAAGCTGAGCAATTTACATCTTGTTACAGAATTAGCCAGTAATAGCTGGATATGTAGAACCATAACAGACTACACTCACATTTGAGTCAGGATGAGCTGAGCTACCTCCCCACTTTCCCATGTCCAAATGCAGCTAAACCGTATAAACTAGACTCTCAGGAGCACTGGTCAAAAGAGCTAATTTATAGGAGCAGGATCAGTCTCAGCTGCTTTGATCCCAGATCCCTAGACTCGAAGATGACAAAGCTTGGTGTGATTGTCCTGAAGAAAGGGATCAGAACATGACATGATAAATTAATTTTAACAATCATAGAATCATAGAGTGTTAAGAGGCTGGAATGGACCTTAGAGATCATCTCGTCCCACCTCCCAGGCTGCTCAAGGCCTTATCCAAAAAAAGTCCACTCTCAAGACATGTAGAATAACAGACCGCAGGTAGATAACTCCACTCTTAAATGGTCTCAGTGGCTAAGAGGGAGATTATCAGAAAACAAATTATAGCTGTGTAGCTACTGCAGTCATTGGGCAAAGTTCAGTGGGTGCCAGCTTTTCAACAGGAACTGGGAAAAAGCAAGGAAATACCCAAGGCCTTTGATGTAGTCCTATGTTGCAAGGCCAGAGCAAGGAGGCACCTGGCAGGGAACATCCACGTTCACAGTCTGCTGACTTCTGCTGCTGCCCAGAGGGACAGCTGAGGGTCTGGAGCAGTGTGGATACAGTAAGACAAGTGGGTTTGGTGAACCATCTCAAGTGCCTGGTTTCATACTATGCATCTGTTTGCAGTGTTAAACAAACGCAATACTCACTACAAAATAAGCTTTCTTCTTCAGTGGTGCACTTCTGACTGCTTCTTGAGTTGCTCGTCCTGCTGCTTCTGTATGGAACTCAAAGCTTCTCCCAAGTTCATGTTCTTGGTATTTAGACCCTCCTTGAAGATACAGGCACAGACCTTATGATTGCAGTCACACAGAACCACTCGCCCAGATTCTGCTGCATGGAAGGGGGGCAACAGAGACAGAAGAAATTCTGTGCATTTCCCCAAGTACTTCATTTGGCGAGATTATTAGGCTGTGCCTTTGAGATCCCATCAGTATTTCTCCCCAGGGCTGTTTTGACTGTAGAGGACACCCCCACTGACCATAGAGGAATGGATGAGATAGCATACAGAAACAGGAGATATTTTCCCACCCTTTATTCCAAATATCTATGATATGAATGTCATGCACAGCAGATTATATCTATGCCTAAAAGCAACAGGCCATTCAAGGAGAATTGTACTAATTAACTCTACAGGCTGATTGTTATCTTATTTAGTTCCTGTCAGTTCTGCCCTGGAAGAGGACACAAAGGAGAGATTGTGGAGACTTCAAGAAGCGTGGATGAGTTTTTCCCACAGTTTAGGATGCTTACATATTGGAAAGTCAGGAATCAGTTCAGTTGGTGTACTCTTCCTCCCTTAGCTGCCTCACCTTAGAAGTCAGGACCTGTTACTCCAAGCAAAGTCCAGTCAGTCAGTGTGGTGGGAACTCTTGGCAGTCAAGAGAACCTCCGAGCAAGTAGGACTCAGCCATCCCCAGCTAGCAAGCTGCTCCATTTGCTGATTGGAAAAGGACACACAGATTGCCCCAGTGGTGCTAGCATCTGAATCTGGGGGATTAGGTGGAATGCAGAATATGACATGGGCTTTGGAAGCAAGAAAGGGAATCACAGCCAGAAAATCCCTCCTCACATGGCCTCCTTCTATCTCCTCCAGTGGCCTGTAAGATGCTTTTGTTTCAGCCTCTGTTTTCAGTCTCTTTGGTCAGAAAAAAAGGAGCAGCTGGAAAACACTTTTCTAAAGGCTGTGGTAAAATAAATTCAGCCCAGGATATATGGAAGACAACCAGAGCAATTCCTATTTTTTGCTGGAAGGCTTCTCTCACATGAACTGCAAGATCTCTGAAGTGCTGTTTGGAAATAAAAACTCTAAGGAGGTCCTATTTTAAAACACTTATGTGTAGAACCCTGTGTGACACATGTCCAGAGCATTGTGAGATGCTGTACCTATGGTACAGTTTGCATCCCTCATTAGTGGACTGAGGCTGGGACTGCTGGTAACTGACTATCCACACACCCAATATATTTAAACGATCCCACAAAAGGCACATATGACCTCTCAAAACACATCATCACATGGAACTATTTTGAAATAAATCATGTGCTACTGGTACTAGCTAGTGGACTTCGAAGTTGTGATATTGTGTATGAAAAACCTATCTTGTCTTTCAGATGTCTCCCTCCATCTCTAATGCAGGCTTTTGCTTTCCATGGAAGCTTGAACACCAACAAAACTTGGCTTCATGGAAAGGAGGTGATTAGTATTCCGAATCAAGCCTTTAACCTCTTGGATGCATTTCAAAAACACATTGTGGTGTGGGATGTTGTAAAGGTTTTATTAGTACAAGCTTGGGATGCCCTGCATATCTCAGCTGTAGCTTTGCCAGATGCAGGGTGTCAGAGCAGCAGGAGAGGGCTGCCCTGCGAGGGCTGGGGGTGACAGCAGGGCAGGCAGGGCAGTGCTCCCACCCCCGAGTGCAGGGCTGCACTGCAGGGGCAGGGCAGCAGAGCATGTCCAGTGCCTCTAATCAGGGCTGGACTCAGTCCAGCAGTTGCCAGACAAGTCCACAAAGGCAAGGCAGCTCTCAGGTCAGGCTGTGAATTCCAGTCACTGGGTCAGGGACCAGGGGCAGGAACATGGTCAGGCATATCCACAACATAGCTCCAGCAAGGACAAAGGCATGAGTTCAAAAGGGGCTCTCACCACTCTCCCAGGTGTGTCCAGGGGGGAGACCCTGACAAGGCTCCACACAGACCTCACACAGCTTGTTTCACAGCATCGCACCCAGGTTACAGCTGCACATAGCAGACCTGGCCATGGGCACAGGCAGCCAAAACCCTTGCTGGGGGCAGGGAATGTTGCAGAGCATGTTGGTGCACTCTGGCTCTGGCATAGGAAGACAGCTCTTCCCAATCTCAAGTGGTGATAAATGTGAAATCAGTGGATGCTATTCCTCCACCAAGTAGTGCCCAGTGCCTGAGTATGAGCTATTTTATAACAGTCTGGAAAACGATACATGGCAGAACTGAACAAAATGTCCAGAACAAGCAAGCAAACAGAAAAACATCTGTAGCACGTTATGGAGACACACTCACAGAGTCACCCACATCCACACCCATTCACACAACATGTCTGAGGTCATTACAGACTTCTGGTTGTTTCTTCAAAAGAGAAAGAGAAAAATGTTTGAAGTTTCCTTCTTGATGCATGTTTAGAACCTCTGACTCAATTTCCTCCCACTCTCCATTTGGTTTGACTTAACTCAGTATACCTTTATCCTCCATCAACCCTTTAAGTAGCATAACAGTCTCTGCCACTTCAGCCCACTCATCCAGGGCACCTAATAGCTACTAAGAAGGCTCCTGTAGCACACCTGAAATCAGGGACAGCCTCCTGACACCGACACCACAAAATACAAGAGATATTGCAGTACACCATGGACACTAACCCTGGGAGAAAATTATAACTAAACACAGGCTGGATGCTGATGAGTATCTTCTTTGCTGCAGGAAGAAAATAAAACACAGCCCTTACAGAATATATCCAGTCATTCTCAAGCAAAACCATCTGGCTGAGTCCTTGTCATTGCCCAGACAGAACTTCAGGCATGTGCATCAGCACCGGTATCCAGATCCAGAATATTTGCCACTCCTATGACACTGTGCAAGCAATATTTCTCAGGTGATGGCACAGACAGACCCTGAGAAGGTGAGGAAGATAATTGGTGACACCAATTAATGCTCTCCTTCATCACAGTCCCTTTGCAGACTCAGATTCCAAACAAACTCAAAGTCAAGTGAGACTTGGAGATTAGCATCTGCCTGTTACATAGAAGCTGTTATTGATGTGTTTCACATTCAAACCAACAAAACTGAAACACTCGGCGCTCCAGACAGACAGGAGATTTCTAGGCTGAGAAAAAAAACCTGAAGGGAGTCACAAAAAACCCCTCTGATCAGAAATGAGAAATGTTAGCAATTTTGTCAGTGGAAAAACCCACCTAATGCCTGCTCAAACAGCATTTGACTCTAGTTTGTTTCTTCTGAAATTTTGGGATAATACTGAAACTATGCAAAAGAAAAGGCATCAAGAAAGAGAAGTGGGGAGCAGAGCAGTGCTACAAATTTAATCTTTTGGTGAATAATAGCTCTGTGCAAACTCTGATTCCACGGCTGGTGAAGTAGCACACTATGGCAAGAGGAAAGGGACTAGAAAAACAAGAGAAGGAAAATAAATAGTCCTATCTCACTCAACACCACCAGAGACTATAAAAGAAGGGAAGAGGGTTCTCCTGAGCTTGGTACATCCCTCTGCAGTGGGAAGGTCACAGGACAGCTTTTGAAAGTTCCTGACCTGGAGGCCTTCCTGCTCTTTGAGGGCGTCTCTTTCCACACAGTGCTATTCCAGAAAACAGAGACTATGTCTCGTAGTTGCTTTAAACACTAAGTCAAGATCAAGGTATTAGAAAAGCTGTTAAATGTTAACAGGAAAAAATGTTTAGTATTTTTGGGAGTTTCCTTGACTTGGGAGGGGAAAGGTTAAATTAGTAGGTTCACTGATGAAGAAAAACCACTGTCAAACATAGCCTAAAGGATTATTTTACTGCTAATCAGTGGATTTTATTGTAATCTGAATTAAAAACACGCTGCTGGATATCAAAGCACACAGGCTTTATTGCTGAGCAGGGCTATCTGTAGTAGGGACCACAGGAACTGAAAAACAAGACTTCAAATGTAAGGCTTATTCTATTCAATTAATTCAGTGTACAGAAGAGAAGGTTTAGAGGTGACATAATTGCTGAATATAGGGATTTGCACACAGAAAAGCATTTAATAAGCGGAGGAGGCAAGCAGACAGGCGTTTCAGTCTTTCTGTCAGAGACATAATGTGAACCAATAGTTGGAAGTTCAACAAGAAAAGTTCTTTCTTATTTAAAGAAGTTGTAATTTCTGGGAACTGTAGAACTACTACAGCATAACAGTGGAGGTCACCGTCTTTTGGAGTCTTTATGACAAGACCGTATATCTTTTAAAAACACACACTATCCAGCTTCAGGGGGAAAACTGCAAAGGGTATGTTCAGGCTGGCTCCTTCGCTCACAAAGCCGATACCTCTGGGGTGCATTCACCCTTCAGGACAGCCAGTGAAGTTTGGGATGGGGCTGGCAGCAGAGCAGCCTGCAGGAGCACCTTTTGTACAACTGTCAGCAAGTGGCCCAGGAGTTGTGTGAGCAGCCAGCACCCAATGCCCCCAGCTGCCCTCGCACTCGTGAGACTCGTGAGCAGCTTCATGCCACAAAGGTCTAGAAGGATTTTAAGATCAGTTAAGAATAACTGGCCCCATGCAGGGATCATGTATCTCCCTCTGAAGCATTTGGCAGTGGCTAGAGACAGCATACCACAGGAGACAGCCTCCTGGGCAGGCACAGTCTGGCAGGCGCTGCATCCTTGGCACAGGCTGAGCAGCACACAGGGTGTCCTTGGAGGTCTCCTGTGCATGCAGCGACCAGAGCTGACCCTACTTAATTTATGAGCTCGTCTGAGATCACAGCCTCATGTATTATGGCTCCAGGCTCCATTGAAATGAACTTTATTAAAATAAATTCCAGCTGCTTGGAAGGAGTTACAGAAATGACAAAAAGAAGGCAAACTCCTCCATTCCCTAACTCACTGACAGCAGAAAAAGAAATAGTTACTGAAGACCAAGCAAAATTCAGCTGGCTCAATTGAAGGGGCATGAGAAAAAGATCTAGTCAAAGAACAAGCAATTTTGATAAAATGTGATGGTTACAAATGCCAAGGCAGAACTCATAGCTAGGCAACAGGCTTAAAGCAAAGAGACAGAAGGACAAAGGGTCAGGAGGGCACCTGATAAAGCTTCTGAATGAAGGTGGGATACATTTTAATAAATCAGATTCATTTGCAAGGGGTCTTGAATGCTTGTACCTTTCCTGTTTTGTCTGTTCTCTGGCCTTTGGTCTGCTGTATTTCCTTCCCCAGGATGCCTGTGGGCTGTTAATGGAGAATATTAGGGAGCAGCACCAGGATGTACCTCACTCTGCATGTTGTTGCCAGCAGCCTACATGTTCATTATAGTTCCTATTTGGAAGATGCTCTTTTTATCCTTGCTTGGCTCCTGGGGAATTTCAAAAGGATGAAATTTCTAATGAAGCCTGGCATTCTTGCCCTGCCACAACTAATCAGAGTTGCAGTCTGGTAAGGATCTCTGAAGAAAAACTCCAGTTTTCTGCCCTTTCATGGATCAGCAGTGAAGTGATTAGGTCTAGACCCTACCAAAGCAGCAGAATCGCTCTCCTTGGCCATAGGGTTGCCAGGAAAAGTGCAGTATTCACAACTCAGATGCTCAGAAATCTACTGCCATGCACCGTGGGGAAAGAGCTGAACAAATGGGATTAGCTGTTGATTTAGGTGGGAACTAACCCTGCTCTTATGAAGTACTCACGAACTAGTTACATTTAAAGAACCTACAAAAATGAGATGTAACTTTTACCCCTCAGAGCCACCTCCCACTCCCACCTCATGTATCGGCACTGAAACTGCTCCTTGGAGTTCCACTATGAGCACCTAAGCTTTCAGGAGTTAGAGGCATGAGACATCAGCAGTACTTATGTGACCTTGTCCCCATTCCAACACTTCTGCTTCCCAGCAATGAATTCTCATGACCTTCTAGCAGATTTCCCCAGTTTTAACCAGCATTGCAAACAGCCTGCTTTCCACAAGATATTCTGGAGTCTCCTTGCAATCATGTCTTGCTAGTGCTGGAAATAGCCTTTTACACCTCATGTCAGGCATCACAGAGAACACAAGTGATACTTTACCTGAGGTTCCTGGATCCAAGCCACCTATAGTAAAAGAAAAAAAAAAAAAAACAAGAAAAAAATCCCCAAGCCCATCCCAAACTAGAAGTCTGGGATCTAGTCGGTTTCAGTGACGTGGAAAGAGCACATCTCTAGTATAGTCAGCAAAGGAGAAACATTTGCCAGATAATCCTGTAAGTCAGGAAGATCTGCAGATCTTCAACAGTTTAATGGCATGCACTGCCACTGTGGGAAGGATGTCACACCTCAGTAAGAACAGGTTCCACTGAAGCAGACGAGAACATTCTAGTTCAGCAGTAATTTCACTTAATGTCAGCCCTGAAGCCAGGGTTTCATGTGAATAGTGTAGCTGAAAGCCATTAGACTTCTCCCTCATGCTATCATCAACCACTTTTGGCAAGGCCTGTTAAACGGAATGACTTGCAGAGTGAGCCAGAAATAGGGCCTGTGGAACAGATTCTTCAGATCACAAATGTTAAACCATGGAAATGGATTGGTGACAAAGAGGGTGGAGGGGAGAGAGAGAAGTTTCCACATACTATTTTTTTCCCCCCATCACCACCACACATGTGGTCTACACCCCAACATATGTTTGCAATGAGTGTAGGCCAAGAGACATTCCAGATCTTACTCAAGAGCTGAAACTTGAAAGAACCAGCCAAGTTTGAGATGACCCAAAGGGCAGGGTGATGATGTGTGTTGAGTGTCATGGAGACACCCATGCTTAGACTCCACAGGCAAGGGGGCAGTGAGACACCAATGGCCCTCTAATCTATAGTACAAGGTTCTCTTCAGCAGCCACTGAAGGGCTCACCTCCTAGCTCAGACCAGCTTTTCAACTCTGACTAGGCTGTCAATTTGGGACGCCCAGGTGTGTTCCCAAAGTTAGAGGGATGAAGCGTACTTTGGGGAGCACTTGGCTTTGAAAGAAGGTTCTTTGAATTTTATGGCTCCTTCCTTTCAGGCCTCTACTTCTGCCTCTCTCCCCACTGCCACTGGATTGGTTTACCAATTTTCACAGAAACATTCTGAGCATGAAAGAAAATGTCTCTTCACTTAGCTAAATCCAAAGTATGCCAAGATAGATGGTTGCTGAAGAGTGAATATCATGTCAGGTCATATCAGATCAGAAATAAGCAAGCTAAATGTTTTTAGCAAAAAAAGAAATTAAATACAGCAAGAGGGTTACTGTGGGAGACAATGCTCATGCTCATACAATTCTAAAAATTGAAGTTATACATACCTGTTTAATAGAGAGACTTAGGAAAAATAAGTTTGTAAGTTTGGTAGACCTGGAGACTCTTACCTTTAAAATTCCTGAGAAGATACTACAGAAAATCAGGAATCCAGATATATGTACTAACACATTACTGGTGATATAAGTTTATTTAGGGAGACCTATTAGGAGAATGAGATAGTTTATATAAATGTGTTATTTTATTTATCACAAGTGTTTGAGTACTTGATTTAAAAGACAGCTAAGGATTTACTGGGGCCTGGGATATAGGCTGGGGATTTTTATAAAGCTATAAATGAAAAGGGAGCAGAAAGGAGAAACACATTTCAATTTTATATACCCAGTACTGAGATGGGAACTAAATACAGAGCAACAGAACAGTGCTCCCAAAGAGCCACAGCTCTGTCACATGGGGGCCTGGCAGGTAACATATGGAATGCTTAGATGGAAAATGACCCACCAATTTTTGGCTTTAGTAGAACTTTTTTTCCCAATGGAGTAAGTGTAGTAACTAAATAAAAATTCATGGAATAGGCTGAATGATATAGGTCCATATCTTATCAGAGCTGGTGCCTATGTTCAAATGATGAATTAGTTTTGGCAACTGAATTTGGAAATTTATTGCTGTTTTTATTTTTCTTCAGTGGAGGAAAGGCTAGCACTTGGAAAGGAAGCCTATAAATCTTAACATTAGAGAGGGGGAAAGGGCAAGGTGTTTTACATACACACAGGGCTAGACAAGAATTTTTTTTCCTAGATACAAAAAGCAATGTGCAACAGATTTCTTTAGAAGATTTTTCATTTACTGAAAAATTGAAAAAAAATATTCAGTGCACATCCCCTTTGTTCTTTTAATTCCAGGTTTTTTTAATTTTCACTGAAAAACCTGTAGGCATTTCAACAAGAATTAAAACCTATTGCTTCTTTTACACAAAAAAGTGATTGCAGATTTTTGCCAGAAAGAGGAAATGACAACAGAAAGCAAACCTGTTTATCTCTTTGGAAGATGATATAAGCAGAGATTTTCTGGGATGAGAAGAGTTTGGGAATCACCTCACCCTTAGATGAAGTATCTGACCCAAACTGTGGTTTGCTGCTCTCCACTATGGAGCACAGATGGGGAATGCACAGTTCCCATGGGGAAATAGCCAAGTAGAACAAGGCTGCTGAAAGAGTGATGGGAGCAGCACTTGTAAATGATAAAAAATCCTGACATCACTTGAAAGTAGTCTGAGGAGCTCCAGCCTGCATGGGAAAGAACAAGAAGATGCAGCAGACATTTAACTGTTCTCATAAAACTTTCCATTGGCTATTTGCAGTGATTCCTCCTATCCCTGGGCAAGATGAACAAAATTGCCTAATTAAGTCCACATCTTTGAATGTCCCAATTAAACCAGCTCCTCATCTTCTCTTGCTGAGAGGCACCCTGCATTCCCTGATTGATGCTGGTGGCAGCATTTAATGTAGCTGCTGAGAGCTTATGGCTGAAAGTTTGAAGCTCTGAGAATCTCTCCCATGCCCGTGAATTTGGGACGGAGCTGGAAAGCAGCAGGCTCTAGAAAGAACATGGACACTTTAGTTTGAAATGAGCCATTGAGGAAGTTCATAAACTCTCTGGTAACAGCAGGTGACGACAAGAAGCCCTCGAGGGTAAGAGGGGCTGGCAGTAGCTTCAGAAGAGGTTTGCCTCTTACCTTGGCAAGCACAAGGGAAACTCCCTTCTCTGCCTCCTCTTTCCCTTAAACAAAACAACCCCCCTCAGAGCATTTCGGAAAGGAGAATTAGTGCACTAAGATGACAAGGCATTCTGCAACATGGGTCTGAGGAACTGCTTCCAAGAAAGAAATCCTCATACACACAGATCACAGGAACTTGAGCCCTTTTCATATCAAAGCAACTTGCTCAGGGGCCTTCAAAGTACATTCTCCATTCCAAGGCCTAATGGAGTTGGAAACCTTCAAGGAATGAGAAAAGATAAATTTCTGCCAAAGAGTCCCACTCCCTGGATTTTTAAGACATCAAAAGATTTCAAGCTGCTAGTTCTGCAACTAAATATGGGATAAAATGGGATATTTTATCCCATTAACAACACTGCCTTCACACTCCTTTTTCTTCAAGTCCCTAGTTTAAGAAGGGTTAGAGCAGTGGGAGGTGAGGAAGGGAGAAAAAGTACTGAAAGGAGAAAAACTGCTAAAAGACAACGCAATGACATTTTAGAAAACGGAAAACTGAAATTGAATATAATTGTATGTCTGGAGTATCAAAAATATCTGAATTATTACACAGCATAACTCTTGATTTCCAAGGAGTAGAATCAGCATTCTGATACGTTGTGTGACTCAGAAAAAGTTTCAACTTTAAACTGTAGGATAATGGTGACAAGATCAACAGCTGATGACTGCAGCACCCCGTACAAGCTGTTCCAGTGTGATTTCCACATAAAGATCAGATCAGCTTGTGGCTGAGGTAAAGCCTTTGGTCATGAAAAACTTTTTTTCCCCCCTGATCTTAGTTTTAAATCCAGTCCAGCAACCACTTGCCACATCAAGCATCATGCATTTACCAAACCTTCAACAGCCTCTCTCTTAATACTACAAATCCTGAATAGATTCCCAAAACCCCTTTTAGCTCCCAAGCTCTCCTGAATGCTGCCCAATGCTAGCCTCACCTAAGGCTGTCCTGACTGGTACCTAAATATCCGTGGCCCTTCTTGGAACCAGCCTTTATTCTTGTCCTGTAGGCAAAGAAAGGCAGAACAGAATGATAACTCTTTAATCCCAGCCCAAATCCTGGCTGCCTCTCTGGTGGAAAGACACCAAGCAGTTCTGTCACCTGTGCCAAAATTCAAAGGAGCCTTACAACTCTGTGCTTTCTCTAAATGCTGGAGTCAGGAATAAACTTCCTCCACGCTAACTTGTATTCACAGACCCATTTCAATGGGCAGCCATCAGTAACATCACAGAAACTACCCCTACTCTGAGACCTCTGGACTTTTGCAGACCAGAGCTAAGACCAGCATTAGGAGGTTGCAATAAACAGTTTTAACTGCAATATTGGAGGGCTTGCAAACATAATGAGGCTGTTGTGACAAACACCTGGTGGCTCCAGCTGAACTTGCAGGGAGACCTATTGCAGAGCTAAGTGAATGCCAGGGTTCAGGCTGGGTTTATAATTCTTGTTCCAAAATACAAGCATCAAGGAGTTTCAGCCAGACTCCTACATGTAGGTTTCCAAAAGTGTAAGCAGGCCAGAAGGCTCCTCTGAGCCATGATTACTTTCAGGGATGCGGTGCCTCAACAGCCTTCGACTAAAATTAGGATTATGAATAGGAAGTAACTGGAGCTCTTTTTGTTCATGAATCCCAGAAATTTGCACAAGCAGGCAGATAGGGCTCCCAGACTTGTGCTCTACTTGAGCCTGCAACATCAAACTCTTTTGAACACAGGATGTATAGCTGGGGTTAGACTTTACTTTTGGAAGAGAAGTACAGGCCATGACTAGTTCTTATCATGCCCTCAAAGCTTGCAGAAGAACAAGAAAATGGCAACATTCAAGGGCATTATTTAGAAGACAGAAGGTCTCAGCAGTTATGATGTAGCGTCAGGGTGCGCAAGAAAAATGAGGAGAATGTGAGCTGTTTTTACATAATAAAAGACTTCCATGGATTGTGGAAAGAACTGTGTTCAGTAGGATCGTACAGCCTGCACTGACACCATGCTGCCATAAAGCCTAGGCCTAGGAAGGAATCAGACTGAACTTCGGTCCTCCCTGACCAAGACACAAAGTGTTGGTAGCAGGCTGACCACAGCTGCTGGTTTTCCAGGTACAGTCCTGGAGCACTGCTGTGTCACGGGTGCTGAGATCATGAAGACTGTGCTAGACCTTCTACCCAGCTGGCACCAGAATGTTTTACTTACAGTTTATTTACTGTCTAAACCTAAGCCAGTCAATAGGTTCACCTTCTCTACTCATTTCACCCCATAATCATTGTTTCTTTTTCCAGTGTTAGTTTTTCAGAATACAGCAGTTAGAGGTGTTCTTAAATCTGTTCCATCCCGCAGCTAACAAATTTAGCCATATATTAATAAAAATTTCCAGTGCCACAAGTTTTCCTAAACTAGAACCTTCTTGCATAGCTATTCACCCTTCATTCTTAACTCATGTCTCATTTTATTCCAATGAGCAAGATGTTACTGAAGCCAAAGAATCCTATCAACACCAGCCTTCATTCATTCCTGAGGAAAGGGCAAACACCAGTTTCAGCATTTCTTGTCCCAGCCTTCACTGTCCTTGTAAGTAACTCTGCAGAAAAAAACCCAGGGCTGTTAGAATTGCATTCACACTGTATATTAATTACTGTACACTATGCTCATCAAAATTCTGGATAACCCTAAACCTGATGCTGCATGTCAGGCTGCTCCCCTTGGCATGCCTCATAGCAGCCCTGCTATCTGGGCAGGCTTAGCCTCAACAGTACAAATACAGGTCCTTAAAAGAAAAATGGGGACAGCCCTTCTACTAGGGCCTGTTGCAAGAGAACAGGGGTAATGGCTTTAAACTGAATGAGGGTAGATTCAGATCACATATAAGGAAGGAACGTTTTTACAATGTTAGTGTTGACACACTGGAGCAGGTTGGCCAGAGGGGTGGTAGATATACCTTTACTATAAATATTCAAGGCCAGGTCAGAGGGGCTCTGAGCAACGTGATCTGGTTGAAGATGTCCCTGCTCATTGAAGGGGGTTGGAGGTAGTGGACCACCAATCTAAACTATTCTATGATGATTCCATGAAATATACTCTTCCTAACCTCCTAACCAGACTGTCAAGACATTCTCTGCTTCTGTTACCAGTCTGCTATAAACAGGTGAGCTTTACAGTTTTAATAAACCTTTATTTGTCCTTGCATGGATCCTAACCATAACCTTCCACTGTCAGTGAGGCAAGGCTTTTCTTTACTGATGGAACCTGGCAACAGCAGCTGTAAGCACTACAAGCCTTCCAGTATCCTGAAACGTGCCATACTCTCAACCTTCTGGTCTGCAGCTTTTATCCTTACAGGAACATCTCTGCATATTATAAACCAATTACATGGGCTACTGCAGCCCTCTTCCTGCAAACAACAGTTAGCAAAGCTCTTGTAAGGTCCTGCTGGCAGTAACGGGAGGATGTGACAGAAGTTCTCCTGGATTGGGAGCATAAAGGGTTGAGCATGAAACAGTTGCTCTGGAGATTTCATCATTAAGTCGGAAGCTAGCAGACTACCCTTTCCCACCAAGCTGATTTCAGGGTAGAGACAAAGAAACTGCTTTCTCCTCTGCTTCTGCTTTACCCTCCCCTTTGCTACTGGAGCATAGGAGTCCTCAGCATGGCTTGTGAGGAGTTCAAGGGGAGAGGAGAAGATCTCATTACCATTTTGCTGCCTATTAAAGAGTGAGACAATTGAGCTGTGGTAAAAAATAAATAGCTGTATGCAATTATGAGAATCGCCAGACATCTCATTTCATGTCAGGCAAGACTATTGCCTAATAGGAAGACAATATATTCCTGCTGTTGCCTTGCTCAGATGAGAGAGACTTGAGCTAATTAGCTTCCACTATAGCCAGGCATGAAATTGCCAACTTTATTTTATGATAGCCATCTGAACTGTGATGTGCTCTCTGCATCCTCTCATCACATAAAAGCTGGTGTAACCAGCTTCACTACTCTAACGAAGTGCAAGCTCCTCACCAATGACCACAGGGATACTGAGGGAAATCTAAGAGAAAACAAGAGAGGGCTCCCAAATCCCAGACATGCCTCTGCTCTGGAGCCTTGGTCCCTGGTAGGACATCTTCCCACCTCTGCTCACAGCTCACCAGTATGAGGAGATTCCTTGCAGCCAAGGGCCTGGACCTCACAGCATTCTGCAGCCAAACTTTCTCATCGAGTTTTGGGATTCATTAGCCAAAGAAGGAGTTGCTGGGGACTCCAGGAAGAGCCAGCAAGCGTGAGAAAGAACATTCAATCTCGGTGTTACAGGAGGCAGGAGATTGTTTTCATAACATCTGTGGTGAGAGTGTATAAAGCAATAGACACACTGCCAATACTTGGAACTACTCAAAAGGCAACTCTGGCAACCTCACAGATTGTTTTATAAACAATTGGTTTCAAACTGATCCTGAAGTCAATGGGAAAGGCAACAGAGTCGCTTAAGGATAAAGGTGCTGTGGTTTCTGCATTCCCTCCTGACTACTTCCACAACAGCACCTACAATGCAGTGCTCACACTCAGGCACGGAGGTTGTGTCCATCCACCTCACACTGCTGGCAAGAACCTCAACAGCTGAAACACAGCCACCTGCTGCCCTGCCTGTCTTGTAAGTCCCAGTCTCCTGAGAACAACTCTTGCAGAGAAATTTGCTTCTTGCATCCCCTCCAGGGCTGGCTGCAACTCATCCCGCTGCCCTTCATGGCCAGACCACAGCTTGGCATTTGCTCAGCAAACCAACCCACCTGGCCATGCTGGCTGGCTCCTAAGGGCAGGGTGCTGCTCTGTAGGGGCCCATTCCTGTCATTGCCTTGTCAGGGCAAACCCCACACCACCACTGTCTGTCACCTCTGACACCTCCCTCACCTCCAGACCATGCGCCAAGGCCTCCCCCTCCTCCTTAGGCAGTTCCCTCCTACAAGTACACCTCAACTTCCAGAGGCTCCTACACTGCCCCAGCCCACCTTCCACACCACCTCACTTCCACAGGTTCATACAGACCTGGTACTCATGCCTTTCTACTTAAAAACAAAACAAGACCAAAAAAAAAAAAACAAAAAAACCAAAAAAAAACCACCTTCAAAAAAACCACACACAACTGTAGCAGTGGCTGCATCATTTCAGTGTCTCCACCAGTCTCTTCCCAGCCTCACAGCACACAAGGAGACACACTAGTTTCCACCAAACACCAACATGATAGCACCTGCTGCCATGCAGGCACTGAAGTCAAAGCCTGTGCAAAACTGTACTCAGTTCCCAGGTGACTGGGAATGCACTGGTTTTGAGAAAAGGCATCCACTGATTTCTCCAGGCAGCTTCTCTCATACACCACATGGAGCACACCTCACTGCTGCTCTGTCCTCATTCGTTCTGCAGCTCTGAAGAATTGCCCATAGGGGTCTCGAGGAGCCTCTCCAAAATACAAAGTGCTCAGGTGTCAGTCTCTTTGCCCAAGTAAATAGTGACAGGATGAGAGGAAACAGCCTCAAGTAGCACTTAGGAGTGGGGAAGAATGGAGATTAGATTGAATACTATGACAAATTTCTTCACTGAAAGGGTTGGCAAGCATTCCCAGTCTATCCCACCTCAGAAGACCAATACACCCTGATTTTAGGTCACAGGTTTAGAATATAGCTTTATAATCCTATTTTGTTCAATTCCAAGTCTTTTACACAATGTTTACTATGAGGTAACCACTGAAAAAGCAGAAGAAATCCCTCAATCAGAAGTTATTAAACTATTTTCAGTCTGTTTAAGCAGAAGAAGGAAAAAAAAAAACAAAAAACCCCTGCACTTTGTTTTATAGAAACTTACACCCTCTAGGGAAAAACGATTTTGCCAAAAGAATTCCCAATCAGTGCTTACCAGAGTTAATTACAACATCATATTAAAAGAACAACTTCTTTTTGAATACTTAAGAGTATCGTGAAACAACCTCTGCCAAAATTAAAGGTCTTCACTGTGCTGGGTTATTGTTCCAGGCTGTCTGCAGACATCACTGCATGAGTTATACTATTCTGACATCATTTTGCAAGTTCAGTGCACAAAGCACATGTCTGTACTATAACATGACAGGACCTCACATTTCCACCCTAGTAAACCCTAAATAGTTTCCAGAAGTGCTATGTAGAAAATACCCAGGAAGCACGCTGGGTAAGCCATTCAGATGATCACATGCTCTGGGATTCTTGCTGTCTCTGAAGAACTTCCATATGTCCAGCCTGTAACTCTAAGGAGGGCAAAAAGAAGGAAAAAGTTAGTCTGGTGCACAGTCCTCTGATCTCCAGCACTGTCACAGCTGTTGCTTTGGAGCTGGTTACCTGATGGTGGCAGACAGATTCCAGAAGAACTGCAGACTGAGAACGTCCAGGAAGATTGTTTGGACAAGAAGAGACAATATGGAGAAGACTTCAGGTTATGAACAGCAGATAACGCTGGCCAGACACACACCATGGAAAAAGTCTGGCATTCCAGTGTCATAGTGAGGATGTGGGGTCCTGCAGGAAGCCTAGCTCTGATGTTGGTATAGTTCCCAGCCTGGTGAACACTCCCAGAATGAAGAGCAGTATCAGGATAATCCCTGAGCTGCTGCCATTGCTCAAAGAGACATTGTGAAGGGATGAGAGTTAATAACATCTGGACCCTATAGGTGGGAAGGAAAACACTCTCATTTCCTAAAGGTAGGGCCTGTTGTGGTTACAGAAGTAGGTTTCCATACTTTCTGCTTAACTCTGGATTGTTGATGGCAGAGGAGTTACTCCATGCTGCCATTCATCAGTGAGAGAGTTATAGGAAAGATACCAGAAAGAAATTTAATTAAAGTGCATGAAAATACCATCCTTGAGGCCTAAAGCAGGATTTTCCCTCTCAGATTCCATACCTCATAGAGCATCATCCTTCTCTTAAACCCCTGTTTTAAATGGAGGTAATATTTTTGCCCAGAGAACTGAGAATAACTTTTCTCCAGGTACACAGCATCCAATATTCCCTTAATCCCTCCCCACAAAAGCCAAACAGCACACAAACCCCAGTCAATTTTATTATTAGGAGCTTAGAGTAGAGAAACCAGAAGATTTGTACCTGTGAGAAGAAAGAATTCATGGCTGAGGTCACAGAATTTACGTAGGAGAAAGTAATTTCCCATGTTTGGCAGAGAAGATTCCTGCCACAAGGCAAAAAAGTTGCATGAACTCTGCCAGTACACACCTGCTAGAAATTGTTTATAATGGCTAAAGCACATGTAGTAGCTTTACTAGCAACGTTTTACTAATAGCTTTGGTTCACTAATTGCATATATTTTTGCTAAGGGCCTTTTGCCAGTTTACAAGTGTTTGAGGACTTTCATGCTAGTAGATTTTTACACTGACAAGCTTTTAGTATCAACCTGGTTTAAGATGTCATTCAGAAATCCTGGCTGCTAACTGAGGTTTCTATGTAATAAAAGGCCAAGGCTAGAGCAGAGTCTGAGGCTAATGGGATAGAGCCAGAGCATGAATAATTGAGGGTATGTTCTCCATTTATGGCATTGAGTGGTAGCATTTGTGGGAATGCTGGGGTCCTTCAGTTTTTCAGCAGTGAGCCCCTGTGGCTTCCTGCTCCTCACTTTCCCCAACAACGTCACAGAGTCCAACACCACCACTTGTCTGTCCTTTGGCAGCCAGAAACCAGGCTTTTCTGAAGTCTACCACATTCAGCCCAAACCCTGAACAAAGCTGGCAGGCACCAGCCACACCACCACACATGGGAGCATTACAGGGAAAAGAACAGCTGCCATGTGTTAAATTTGAGTGTGTGCCATACAGAAAACAAGATGCATTGTGACCTATTGACTTACCCATAGCCACACTAACTAATGCAATTCCTCTTCCCTCTCCAGAAGAAAAAAACACTTCATGGAAAGAATTATAGCAGCTCATGAGTACATCACAATCACACAGAACGAGGAACGTCACCAGTTCATTGCTTGGGGCCTTGCTCCAGGCCACAGGGCAGTCACAACTCTACTCTTGCAATGTTAATTATTGGCCTGGGACAGCTATAGAGCAGCTTATTGGCTATGCACAAAATGCTTCCATGTGCTGAGCTTCTGCAGAGGCTGGTGCTGTGGGCTTTGCTAGACAAACACTGCAGCTCCCCAGAAGTCTGAGTGCTAGTCTGATTTCTAGTTCCAGCAGCAAACCTTCACCCCTGGAGAGGAGCTGGGAGCCTGGCCCAAGGAGCAGCAGCAGATTTCTTGCTCTCTGAAGGTCTGAGGACTTCCCTCCTGGAATCTCTTTAGATCAAATTTATGAGTATTCAGTACCCTCTCCTTCTCCACAGACTGACAGCTCAAAGGAACTGAGGATGGAGGGAAACAGGAAAAAGTGGGGACAAGGAAAGAAGCATCATGAGAATTTCCTCATGCTGAACTTCCAGAGCTAGGTAGAGCAGAAACACAAGAAGGAAACACAACTCTCACAGTAGTGGAAGACATACAACAAAATATCCAACTGTGTTCTTCTCCAAGAAATGGAAGGGAAAATTATCCCTAAAAATATCAAGCATGTAGCACAAATCGTTTACAAGGAGAATACATTTGTAATTACAAGTTATTTTAGCTACCCTGCTGCCAGGAGTAACTGGGAGCAGAAGGAAGCGATCAGTGTCATTTTCTCGTTCCCCTGGGACTAGCCTGGGCTGGGTTTCTTGGTGGAACACCTCCCTCCAGCGGCCAAAGGCAAGTGGTTTCCACAGAGCTCGGGCAGTCGGGGACCCAAGCTGGGGACAAGCAATTGTCCTCACCTTCCCTACTTTCTCCGTCCAGCTCCACAACAGGCTGAATGGAAACCAGCAGTGCCCTTCCCCACCCAGGAGCCATCAGGTCAGGGTTGGCAGTTTTGCCTGGAAGTGGGGCCCTGGGAAAGTATTACAACCTGATTAAAGCAGGGTGTTCCTGGAAACCAGCCAGAAAGGGGAGACTCCGTATGACCAGGAACCAAGCTCTCCTCAAGCACAGCCCGGGACAGCCTGAAGGAACAACCTGTACTCACAGATAAGAGTGATCACTGCACCCTACTGTGGCTCCAGGATCTATTTAAGCTCCTCTTGCTCTGCACTCATCTGGTCAGGGTTACTGAAATCTTGACTTAGAGCAGTTGCCACCAGTGTTTGCTGGTAGCACACCAGTACCTTCCCCGCAAACTTCATTCTGTTTCTTCAAACATGTATGAGGACTTAGTCAGGCTTATAACTTCCTAAAGCAACAGCTGTGAAATTCATTAGCACACTACCTTAGGCTCTTCTAAGCCATTTTAAATGTCCAGATGCACCAGTATGGTGCAGGATCTGAAGGAATTTTGAGATCTAGTTCATATCCACTTCTCAGCTGCTTAGCTGAGAAAAGCAAGAAGACTCATATTTGGTCTATCTACTTCTCAAGAGCTTTTCAGTTAAGGCCAGCATGTGGTGACATAAACTACAAAAAATGGCTATCTAGCTTTCTTCCTTCTCACAGTGGCAGGGCAGGGGCTGAGGAACTTTTTTTAAAACAGCAGCCTGGAGGCAGAATCCTAGTGAAGGTGAGTAGGAAAAAATTACATAGTTAAGCTAGCAAGAGCTGTATGCACTGTGGGCATAGCAGCAAGCTTGAGTTTTATCAGAATTAGTTGCCAAGGCTTATGACTTCATACTGTGCAGACTGTGCAAGTTTTAAGCAACATCTTCAAATACTTAGCTTAGGAGATAGCAGGTAATTCAAGGAACTACCACTCAGTCAGCTTACCCTAAACCATACTTAATGAAACAAGACAAAGTTTACTTTCGAATACAGCCCAGAAAAATTTCATCTCCCCCTGCTGGGCAGTGTCTTCACAGTCCACGCTGATCTCACACATGCGCCTCAGACCAGCTTTTTGATACCTTGAACAAACAAGGTGTAAGTGATCTGCATGTAAAGCAGGAAGGGGTGGAGAGGAAGCAAGGGGAAAACATTTCAATGCACAAGTCGTAGGCAGAGATACATATTTTTTAGCAAAGTCTTTATTACAGAAATATTCACCCTCTAGACTTTTATATCTGTACATGCATTTCTTCCAGTAGGAAGATGTTGCTAAAAACAGACAAAAACAAAAAAGGAAATCCAAAATGGGCTCCTTTTTACTTGCTGCTCAGCATTGGCATCTGTAACTGAACAAGAATCTTACAAATAAGAACACATTAGAGAATAGACTTTGTGTTACAAAAGCTAGCAAGCTTTACTGCTAAGGGTGCCTTCTGCTATAGCAAAGGTCAGCTTGAAGGATCTCTGCAGGAAGGGGCAGATATCTCAAAATTGCAAAGCCTTATCAGACCTCCATAAAAACCAGTTGCCCAGTCATAGCTATTCTCCCCAGTCACTGCTCTCTCCAAAGATGAGGACAGAGCAGGGACCCACTGCTGGGGCCCTGATCCCCTGCACCAACCTTTCTTCCCAGAAGGAAAACCAAGCAGGTACTGAAACCATCCCTTGGAACTGCTACGAGGGTTATTACTGCCTGCCCCACCCCTGACAGGAGACAGTCCTGGAACCACCTCTGTAAGGCAAAGGCTCTCTCACCAAGTACCTTGTAACAGGTCCCTGGCAAGGACCACCCACTTCTCTCCCATTCAGCTTCCTGATGTCAGGGTGATTGTACCACGTGTAACAGCAAGAAATCTGCTGTGCCTCAGACACCTCTAAGAGTGAGGATTTGCACTCAGCTCTCTTATGTAAGCCGTTGGGGCAGTGTTTCATGTGCATTTCCAACTTGCCTCTGGTCTACACCACTCCTTGCTGCTGGCCACTGGCTGAACAGAGCAAACGGCCCAGCCATTAGCACAGAAACCTGCAGCCTACACAACTGCAGAACCTGCTACTTCTCTGCTGCAGGGCTGGCACTTGAGGCAGAACTCAGGATGCAGCCATGGCTCCAGACCACAGTGGAGTCAGAAGAATGGACAACTGAAATAAAAGCTACTTATCTTTGCATCCAAACTACAGAATCTGTACTGGGCACTGATAACAGTGATATTTCCAATATACAGCATCAGCAATCCAGTCAGATCCCTCCATACCTATATCTAAACCCACAACTAAAAAATTTCATGTTCACAAAGGAGAAAGGGAAGAATCAAATCAATTGTAACCTCTATAAAGTTGGCAACCCGAGAATGCAACCGGCAGAGCCAGCCTGGGGCTGAGTCCACACCATGCAGCAGTCTCTGAAGTACCTCCAAGCTGACAGGAGCCAGCAAAGCAGAGCTAGGGGACAGGAAAAGGTAAAGAGGCAAATGGGAGAAACATGTAAGTGTCAAATCCAAAACCCAAGGGATCCATTCCAGAAGCAGCTGAGCACCACCACCACAATCTGCCAGGTCACACTAGGAATAAATAGGTAGGCTCAGCTCCCTCCCGGTAGCTTCTCATCATGCTCAAAGGGAAGAGCTCCACTGAAGGCAAGGCATAGCTGACTCCAGAAACAGGAGAAGCGAGTGTGACAGTAGCACTCTGTATTTCAGATGAGAACCTAGGCTGGAAGATGCATAGCAAGAGCTGAATCAGGTTAACTGCAAGGAAGGAGAAGGCCTAAAAGCATGACTAGTTACCACCACAAGTCAGTGAAGCAAGTGAAGCTACCAAAGCACTGGAATCTCAGCAGAATTCCCGGCTCATGGGACTTCAGCGGGGAGGAGCAAAGATGTGCAGGAGAAGAGCAAGGGGGAGAAAAGTTGTTGTATGTTAGGCCCAGTGGGTTGTAGAGTGAAGATATGAATAGTATTGTTTAACATGGAGCAGGCAGCAAAAGCATTGTCCCCTCAGGTTAATCGGTGTCTCATGTGATACGACACAGTTTAAGTTCTGCTTCTTGAAGTAGAAATAATCCAGAGGCAGGATGCAGGTGGCTCAAGGGCCCTACTGCCAGAAGATCAGGCTGTGCTGCAGCTCTAACAGTTCTTAGCAGAGTGGTTATCAGAAATGGGACGTCACAGGAATAATGGTCATTGGTTGGACAGTCTGGGTATGAGGCAGGAATGTTCTGTTTGCTCCTTTCTCTGTGGTGCCGTAGCTCTGGAGTCAGCCAACTCAAGACTTGGGCACTTTGGTGTAGTCTTCGCTGTGTATGTTCTTGCAAAGCGAAATGGACAGTATCATCCCCAGCAGCTGGAATAAGTATGAAGAATGGGAACAAAATCAGCAATCAGACAGATAAGGTGAGAAGAACGGGTGATACAGGGGAGCAGAATACAGTGAACATCTTTTAAGGATGTTCACCACACAGGTGAACAGAGTTAGCCCACAATGCAAATGGAATAATTAGAATGACAAAAATTTGGGCTTCATAAAGATGTGGCTTCATCTGCAATCTATGTTATGGGCTTTTTAAGGCAACAAGTGGGATTTCACTAACGTGGGATTTTGATTGCCTCAGTGTTCTGGTTAAAGAATTGCCAAGAGTAACATTCAGCAGGAGGAACCACAACTAGACAAGGCTTTGTTTGATTTTTAATCCAATTTACAAAAGCGGCAGTTCAAAGGTCCAGGGAGACACAACCAAGAGCTAGAACTGCACTGCCATTAAAACAGGTGTCAATTACTTGAGAAAACAGCTTTGCCTTTAAAAGAGCTTCCATGATAAGACAGTATAGATTCCTGTCAGGAAGTGACTTACCTCTATAACAGCAACACCAGTGCAAACACCAAGAATGATACCAAGGTTGTCCTTCAGCCACTGCTCTACACCATCCATGCACCCCTATAGAGAAAACACGGCCACAAAGAAAAGAAAAACGAATCTAAATACCTCAAAACTGAAAATCCGTAACATATCTTTGCATGCAGGAATTATCCCAGTTACATGCTACACCATGTTTCATGGAAGCTTTTGCACAAAACGGCAGGATCCCTGTCCCTTGCCCCAAATTCCACTGGTACTTCAAGCAATAAGGACGTGAAAGAGGTGCTCTAAATTTTCAGGGGAACAAAGACAAGGCAGCTTCAGCAGAAGCTTCACGGGGCCTGGACGTACACACTCACCTGCTCATGAACAGGCCAGTCAGCATATGTTGCAGTGCCATTGACGGGGTCATCCAGGACACAGAAACCTCTTCCTTCCACTAAGTCCTTAGTTCTATTGGAGCAGGAGCACGGATACTCAGTATTGCTTTTGTTCTTAAGAATCTCATTATTTTCCCATTCCTTTGCTCCAGTCCAGCCACAGCAGGCAATCTAATAATGGGAGAGAGATCATCACAGTCTTAAACTTTGCACTGTCAAGATAACTGCACATGAAAATAAGCAGGTAGAAGTACTCAGCAGCTCTCCGTGTAACAACAACATTCAGGCCACACAGTTTGCATGAATTAAACACCACCCTGGTTACCTATGCATAGAGCTGTCCAGAAGACAGGGACATTATTTCCTACTAAAGAGTCACTCTGCCAGCAAAACAAGAGTTAAAGGGCCCCGGGTCTCAGCTGTGGCCCCGGGGACAGCAGCAGCCACCGCACGGTGGCGTCCCCATGCCACCAAGCCCCAGCACATCACTGCGCACCAGTGCCCTCCTGGGTGCAGTACGGACCAGCTGGAACACGGGATGGGGAAAATTTGCCACCCAAAGAAACATTTACATTCCAGTAGAGCCACGTGATAAAACCCTGCTTGCTGGAGGGGAAAGCACATCGGGAAGTCTAGCAAGGAGCGTGATCTTAAGCACAGACCCCAGTGGTTGCCCAGTGGTACAGGGCAGAAAGGCTGTCAATGTCGAGGTGGAAGTTTAGGGAAAATCCTTTAGGGACATTCCACTCTGCTCAGAAGGGAAAAGCAATGTTTCTATTATAATAGACATGAGATAGAAACAGCTGAACATCCACATCAGGACAAGCATTTGGCTTCCAAAAGAGTGTTGTGAAAACCCAGCCTCCAGAAGGAATTACCTCTCCCACACGAGAGGTTTGGACTTTTAACTCCGAGACTGGTTTACAGAACCCCACCCTCTTTCCAATGCTAACTCCAGCGTGTGAGACGAAGTAGACTCCTAACACTCGACTTCTCTATCTCTGCAAAACATTTTTTTTCTGCTCCTACATAAACGAAGGGCTCAAGCAGGAGCCTCTCTCTACAGTAGACTCGGGCTTCTCTTTGAGTTCACTGCCAAGGAGTTGCAACTACAGTGACAAAACACACGTAAATTATTCTCCAAGGAGGAGAAATACTGCAGGTCAGTGTTTTGCAGACCAAAGAACAGACAGAAGACAAATGCTGTTACTTGTACTTACTACACATCAGTCCCATGCTGGGCCTGTATTTAACCACAACAGCCAGCCAGCTCTCAAGCTTGTGGTTTGGCAGTAAACAGCTGTCATGACTCCAGTGTGCTTGAATACTCTCTAGCTGCTCAAGTGCTGACCCTGATGCTAAAACAGAAACCATGGGCAGTTGGATGGCTCCCAAGGATGCTGATACTTGCAGAAGAACCATCACAATAAGCAAGCAACATGCACCAAGTAGTAAGGCAGGTGGTGCTGCTGACTTGCCTGGCAATAAACTAAGGACTTTTTGCTACAAAAATCATGTGCAAAATGTTTTTCACACATGTTAGTTAGTATTCAGGAGGTGCCCAGCAGACAAAGAGAAGTGTTGGAGTACCACTTGATAGGCTGGATACATTAGGCCATGCAGCCAACACTAGCTAGTTCTAATACCCAGCATGCAGGAATGGTTCAAGGTCTGACACAGAAGCAGCAAGCAAGACAATTTTCTGGTCTGCAGGCACCAAACATCACAGGTCACTTTGTAGATCAGGCAGATCAATGTGCAATAGCTGTTTCTCTGTCCTCAGCCTAGCTTTAAAGGTCGTTGCCCACACTGACAAATAGCATCATCTACCTCTTGCTGCCCCCCAGCACTCACCTGTGTCTGCACATAGTCCCACGCATCTTGCAAGTTCCTCTTATCTTCATTCGAAGGGTCATAATCTTCAATCAGATCTACAACTATGTCGGACAACTCAACTTTCAGCTGGCAAAAAAAAAAGAGGCAGGAGAGTTAGATTATCAATTCTTGCAGCTTTTCTTTGGTGTTTCAGATACATATGTAAAGCTACAGTCACACAGAAAAGCTGACTTCAAAAAGGTAACAAGTACAGATAAACACAGCAGCTTTGCTGCTGCAGCAGCCAAAGCACCAGCAAGTCCTTGCCTGGGCACAGGAAAGGCTACAAACCTGATGAGCAATAAGGAAACAGAACTGGGTATGGTTATCCTGCTAAGACACAGGCTGAAGGACTAACTGCCTGCCCCAGACAAGACAGATGTGCAAGGTGGGTGCAAGCTGAAGGACAACACTGCCTTAAGGACTCACAGGTTATGTGTTTCTAACCTCGTACTGCAGGCGAGACCCTGCTCGAGAATCTCAGCCACTGCAGTTCATCTCCACTGCTCAGGGAAGGTGTGAGCCACTCTTCTCCTGAATGCAGATGGGTTTCCTGATACACAGCTGGTGGAAACTTGCCTTTTTCACAAGGTGTTGATCTACCTCTCCCCAAACTCCCACAACTGCTGTTTCTGTATTAAGACAGGAAGTATTACAACTACCTAAACTGCTCATTAACAGTCTTATCACAAAGCTCAAGCGTATCAAATCATCCCTTCACCACCACTCTTTTTCCAGAGATATTTACAACACCCTTCTGTTTGATGAGAGGTGCAAGCTACCACCTGGCAGACTCCTTCACCTTCTTCCTCCCACCTCCTTCTGAAGCTCTTCTTAACTAGCCTGTACATGAGGACTGCTAAGGACAGACCCAGATTCACAAGAGCTTGGAGAAAAGTGTTATTAGACTGCCTGAGGGATAGGATAGAGTTACATCACCCTGAGCACTAGGATGTTCCCATCCCACATACTACCTTTTTGACTGTGGTGCTACAGCATATTTAAAATCAGTGGATATGGGTTTTCTCTTTTCCTCTACTATCAAGCATTTTGAATGACCATGGCAAATATCCGGATACTCAGCCAGAGGAAGCACTGCCTACTGTTGAGAGAAGCTTCTCTACATCAGCAACTCTTCTTCCTAGGAAAACTGCAGCACAGTTCACTGGGATCAGCTATGTCAGGCCAGATGGGAGCTGCATGATCTTTCTTCTCATGATGTCTAACTCTTCCCCTTTTAATTACTTCACTTCCCCTTTTCCTTCCCTTCAAATCAAGGCAACCTGACCTGGTTCTCACTAATGAGATTGGCCTTGGCTGCTGCCATAAGCCTTATCAGTTACTGAACCTCTGAGTTCCCACCCTGACCCCTCCCACACACTGCTGCTCCACATGCAGAGGGACACAAGGAGTTGGACTCTGGTTTTCCTACCCTGGGCCCATGTAGCCCCTTAGCTACTGGGTCAGATGGAGCCTACTGTCACTTCTGCAAGAATCCCAGGACCCCACTACAAGCCAAGACAGGACCTGGATCTGATGTCCCCAATCACAGCTACATAGGGAAGCTGTGCATCTGTTCTGCCCTTACTCTCACAAAAGAACAGGCAAGAAGTCTTGCAACCAGCTCTTGTTTCAAAAAGTGAGGCATTTCAAATTGAAGAAAATAATCAGGCATTCCTAGGTGTTTCAGCAAGCAATCTGAGAGAGGGGGAATATTATGCAAACAATGGCACAGCTCTGGAGAGTACACACACAGGCAGCTTGCTTGTGGGTTTAACCTGCAGAGTAGCCCAAAGGAAACCACAGGCACCTGCAGCTGTTTGCCCTTAAGCACCTGGCAGAGGAAAACTGAAAGAGCAACAAGCTAGAAAAGAACACCGAACACTTAGGCTTTCAACATCCTCACCATCTTCACCCCTTTAAAGCTATCAGGACTCAGTACTGTGTGAGACGTGAATGCTTCAGGAAATGGTTCCCCTTGCTTTCAGGGCTTCCTGCTCCTTCCCAGCTCTAGCAAGCCCAGCGTCAGAAGGCACAATCCCACCACCTCAAAGCAGGGGCACCTAGATCCTAGGCACCAAAGCCACAGCTCACTGCCAGAAAGCACCAAACCTGTGAGTCTCCCCATCATATGGGCCACTCAAGAGGGAGATGGGGAAAGCAGAATGCCAGAGGCAGGAGCAGGTCTTTGATCACAGAATGGATTGTCAGGCTTCTTCCCCGATCAGACACTGTCAGTCATCTCTGCTGTCCCTGCCAGATGCAAGCTAGATCCTTCCCTCAGCATTTATTAGCATCTAGCCTGCACACAAAAATAAGCTCAAAAAAGCAGGAGGGATCTCTCCTCTGCCTTGCCACTTCAGATTCTGAAACTCATGCACAGTCCATAGCCCCAGACAAGTCGCTGCAGGCAATCACACAGGCCTGTTTGCTGCAAACAATAGCAAGTAGGGCTATTCCCAAAACACCACTGCTCTCCTTTACTCGAGGCACTTAAGAGCCAAGCTGCACAGAACTGTGTGAACTAGGCCAAGAGAGGACTTGCCCAGGCTCTCACATGTTTAGGGGTTGGTGATCCACTAGATGTAAGTGAGTGGCAACATTCAGTTCACGAACTAAAATATCATTTGCAACATTTGTGATGTTACTATTTTGTTATCCATGAAAAAACCCCACTCCACAGTTCCAGTCACCAACAAATGTAGGGAAATGAATGTTACATCAACATCCTCCCAAAAGTACTGGGCAATTCCAGTCTGAAGGGGCATTCCTCTAACAATGCCCAAGGGAGAAGCAAAGCAGCAGCCCTCCCATAAGAGGCTCAGCCTTTTACAGTTACACCGTTTCAGTATACTTTCATATGCCAGTGTGGGGGAGGATTTTGACACCAAAAAGGAACAGATATGCCAACAATAACATCAAGTGAATTAACAGAAATGAATACTTCAGTTACAAGTGAAAGAGTATCACCTTGCTACATTCTGGATCCGAAATCCTTTCCTTCACTCTTGCTATTCCTTGTTTTACACCTAACCAAGTTCCCGAAGTCAGAAAGCAATAAACACGAAGAACACAATAGATATCTAGGGACTGGCTGCTGAGCAGTTTCAGTGTGCCTCCCTGTGCTCCAAGCTGCCCTGGGATGACGTACAGCCAGCGAAGCAGAGCGACTCGCACAGCAGCACTGAAGCGCAGCCCCAAACCACTGTGCCGGAGGTTTCAGCCAAGACCTTCCTCAAACAGTTTTTCTTAGTGCTCTAGGCAGGTGCTTTGGAGGCTCCCTGAAACAGAATGGCTCTAGAAGAGCTTTTCCAGTAATTTTGTTCATTAGGGACTGAACAGGAGCATCTGTTCAAAGCCCAGCTTCCCTGACCATTCTCCCAGATCTCTACAAGTGATGATCTCAGTCACTCTAGCTCCAACAGCTGTGCAGAACGACCCACAACACTTTTAAACTCTCCCTGGTCTGACTGAGGTTTAAATGAAGAGCTACAGCTTAAAAGCTGGAGTTTTCTGGAGTAGATTGGCAGCTGAAGAAGAAATGCTAACAGAAGTACAGAATTTCCTGGTCTGAAGTCACATTTCCCCATTGTAGGGGAATGCCCATCCCCACACCTCCACATCTGCATTAGTCAGAGCTGTTTGTTGAGAATCAACTTTACACACCAGTTTTAGTCACTGTTTTAGTTTCTTCTTCAGCTTCTGCCAGCCCAGAGAGCAAGCTACAGTCACACCACATTTGGCAAGGAACCCAGCCAAAAGCTGCTCACAGTCACCACAGCACAAAGCTCAGATCAGATCTGCTGGTGGCAGGCACCTTCCCCCTGCCCCCAAACTTCTCCACCAGGCCCCATCCATAACTTCCTCAACCATTCTGCTTTCTGTAACCACCTGGCTAAAGGGTTGGCTTAGGAGGGGCAAGCACAGCCATACAGTGGTATAGATACACAGCCATGTAGCCAAGGATGGGGTTACCCACAACTGGTACCAGAAGCCGGTAGTGACCCCACAGCTATAACTTGTCCCACTGCATACATGTGGCTCCCAATTTAGCTGCCAAGTAGCTGAAGGCCCTGCCTTGGCCAGGGAACCTATAGCCAGGATGGATTGTTGCAATGCACTTAGGTAGCTCAAAAATTATTCCCTTTTACACTACAAAGCATGTCAGAGCTCTAGAAGCACACACTGTGAAACTGCCTTCCTGACAAAGGGATCCACTTCAAAATATTAAACCACTTGGCTTTAAGCTGCAGCTGTAGAACAGGAACCAGCAGGTATTTGGGTTTGCTCCTGGGGAAAGAGGACAGCTCTGCCAAGAAGAGTTCTACACACTGATGCAGAAAGGATGGCACAAGGAGGCACAAGGATGGCACAAGGAGGAAGACCAGTCAAAAAAGCACTCAGGCTGGTAACTCCTCAAGGCACCAGTGATGGCAACATGGTAGTAACCACTGCTACTACACGCCCAAGGATCCAAGAAGAATCAAGAGGAGGTGTTGTCTAAAGCATTTCAGGACTTTTTTTTTCCACTGTGCCCATTATCCAAAAATAAAGCCTGCATACCAAATAAAGTTTCATAATCCCTGAGAAAGCAGCACTATTGAGGCAGATACAGAAAAACCAAACAGCAAAGTGATTGAGCTGGGGTAGAGAAAAGGAGAATCCAGTTGTGCCTGCTAACAGTAAAGCCCAGTTTGGAAGAAAGAATTTCTAGATATCACCCTTCTCCCAAGCCAAGACCAAGGAAAAGAGGCACAGTAATAAGGACTTACCGTTTCTTTCTGGAAGTAGATGACCAGTGCAGCAGCAATCTGAGCTAAGAGGATTAACATCAGGCAGGTGAAGTACTGGAAACAAAAAACAATAGGTGACCACTATCAGTCTTTAGAAAGGTCTGCACATAAAAGTTAGTAAGTTTCATATACAAGAGAAATCACAACATTGAGCTAACACCTTTTTGCCTGCAGACAAACTCTGCTATCAACAATGCTTTCCCAGGAAAAGGCTTAAGTACAAGCACCAACATCAGACCAGTGTACTTCAGCACTTCTCCCATCAGGCCAACAGAAGACTTCAGGAGGGAAAGGGTTTGCAAGCACTCTCTGCATGTGTCATTCCAACTGGGACTCTCTCCCACATCCAACTCTGTTCCCAGACCACTGTGGCCTCAATCAATCAGTTGGACTCTGCCTAGCCCAAGCCTCAACAGAAAAAAAAGAGTCAGTTTTACAAACCTAATTTTTAAACTATTTTTTTAAAATCAATTACCTTTTTAAAAAACACTATTTAATTTGTTTGAAGATCTAAATTTAAGATTCAGCAGCAAACTGCTGAGGCTACTTTTAAATGGTGGCAGCTACTATTGTTAGACTAGGAGATGTTCCCAATACCAGGACACACAATGTGTGCCATGCTTGGTTTCCAATACACGTGTACTCTGAATACACCAGAGTCAGGTAGCAGGCTGAGGTGTTTGAAGCTGGGATCATCTCACCCATCATGGACAGAACACTTCCTAGAGATGAACTGTTTGAAGAGAGGTCCTGACACACAGGACATTCCTAGTTGGGTTTCTCTTGACTCTTGCACTTTCCACAGATGTAACATAGCAGGACACAGTCACTCTTCCTCTTGTCTTTCACTGGCCTTGGAACTTGCTCTTCTACCACTGAGAGCACAGTGCCAACTGGGAAGTCAGGGTGAGGGGACAGGGCATACTTATCAGTTGGCAGTCCTCAACCCACTGTGTGCAGAAAGTGTCAGTGACACCCTCTCTCATTCAGAGTTATGAGCTCTTTATCAGTAATATCTGAGGAGCTCTGCTGCAGTCTGCTGACTGCTGGAGAATTTAATGTGTGCAAATTAAGAACTAGATCTAAGTTGACCTAGCAGAAATAACACCCCCAGGAGACCAAAGCCCCATCTACAATCCAACAGATATTTTGCAGGAGAGGTATTAAAGGTTGGCTCTAAAACAGGCATGAATACTCTCACCAGACCCAAGAGACACCGGATTTCATTGACTGCTCCAAGACAGCCCAGGAACCCCATCAGCATGGTGAGCGCCCCAACACCGATGAGGATGTATGCACCAGTCTTCAGGGAGGGAGATGACATCTCTGCAGGAGCCAGGAGAGGGAACAACATTAGCTACTGACAAAAAATATGTCTGCCATCACCATTTATAGAACTGTCTCTATATCTACTGGTAATTGTCTTTGTCTGCTACACAGGGGCTATATAGAGGTGTGCCAAACACAGTGACAGAAAGATGCTTCTGGTTGTCTTTTGATGAAGGTAGACTTAAAAGCCATCCTGCAGGTCTCCAGAGTCTGGAAGACTCAGGGTCACTCCAAACAAATGAACCTTGTTTGGAGAAAGCTACCTGCTTACTGGAATTTTACTCCCTCATGAATGTACTTTGAGTAAGAGTAAGATAAAAGATGATCTACTCCACAACTACTGTCTATTTGCTTCAATTCCCTTTGCTATCTTCAGGAAGGCTGTCTTCCAAGTCCTAAACCCCCTTTTTGGATAGCCTTTTCACTTTAATGCACTATTTCCTGTTGTAGGCACTTCAATGCACTATTTCTTGTTGTAGCCATTCTGTTTTCACTTATCCACTTACAGTCAACACTGGGACACACTAACTCTGTGGAGAGAAACACGAAGCAAGCTACAGCTAGTGTTGAGCACAGATGATGTGACAGGTTACTTAGCAAGTCAGTGCTGAATGGCTTGTGGCCAGGCACTTACCACAGGCTGTTGCAGCACCTGTGCACGACACCCTGCAAACAGATGCTATTCCAGGATTAAAACAGATATAATACCCAAATTACCTACTTTAGCAATCCTCCTGGCTCTCCCCTGCTATCGTTTGTAATGCCTGCACTTTTGAATGCTCAACAGTTTTTCAACCAAGTTTAGGTCAGGTTATTTCAGACATGCTGGTGCTGTCAGCCCTCCCCCCTTAGCATTTAGTACTGCAAGCAACAGAAGAAAAACTCGTAGATTTGAGTTGGTCAGCAGACTATTTCTTGCAGAATAGGATTGGAGAGAGCAATCATTACAGCACAAAATTTGAAGAGATACTCTGTCTAGAAACAGTAACTAGGAACCTCATTTATCATTAAGAGACATTCCTAAATCTGCAAGCTACAGAGTGTAGGGGAATTCTGGATGTCCAGTGATTAATGAAAATAACATTCTTAGAGCTCAGCATTTAGTTTCCTGAACTAAGGAAGTCTCAGGAGGCAAACTTCCTCTGAATTCCTCCTGAAATATGTTAAAGGAGAATAATCAAGCCCAGACTGATGCTCTCCCCCTCTAATATATACTTCCCCCTGCTTCTGATACTTGGCACAAGTCACCAGCCTCCAAACTTCTTTCCCTAAAACATGCTGAACAGAGGAAAATTCAGTTATCAAGAAGTGAAGCAGATCCATTTGCCACACAGGTCACTTCAGCCTTGATTAATTTCCAGGCCAGACTCTCCCTGGCTGGACATATGCCACAAACCCCAGGATCCTGCTTCCCCACCAGTCCTGTGACTTGCTGTGCAGGTTACGTGCTGATACTGCAAAGCATTTACTGAAGCAGCAGCCTTACAGCAGTGGCCTTCACAAGTCCACCCTATTCCCTCCTTCAAAATCAGCTCAGCTATCATGCTAGTCAGTGTTCAAGTGCCCAGGCTGCAGCACCTCCACAGTGCTAGAAGGCAGGTGCTTAGTCAAACTCCCATTGGAAGAAAGAAAAACATATTTCCAACTCAAAAGCCCCTTGGAGAACTGACAGTGTCAGGGGACAGGAGCCACACTTGCAGGTTCTCATCTGCAATAGTCTTGTCTTGCAAGAGATGGCTCTGAGGGCATTCAACTCCTGCTTGTTTGCTGTCACTCCGTGTTTTTCCCTGTGCTGGGCAGGCAGCCAAGCAAGTACAACAGGCTCCTTTGGCAGCAGCTGGAGTGCCCTCCCTGATGCCTAGGTTACTAAAGCAGAGGGAAAGAGTGGCAAGGCATGGGAAAGGAAGTGAGGGGGCAGGGAGAGAGCTGATAACTGGAAATCTCCAGGAAGGAAACTAAATCCTTAAATGCTCTGTTAGCAGAGATTCTGAGTAAAATGGGAAGAAACTGAGCCAATTTCAGGGACTTCTCCCTCCACAAGTGGCTGCAACAGCCATCAACCTAAGGGAATCAGCTGCTGTTCAAGCACACTGGTACTAGGCACCTCAGACTGTAAGGGGTACTGCAAACAGCAGGCCACAACAGGCTCCTTTTAGCCTGCGTGTACTAAAAGTTTGTTTCTGCTCACGCCCCCACTTTATTAATGAATACCCCTTGCTGTGCTTCTTGACCTTCTAGTGCTGCAGGAGCAAGCCAGATGCCACAGCACAAAAGCAGAGTAAGGAGCAGCATCTGCATGTGTGGTATTAGCAGGGGTGTCTTCTCCACCCAGCACCTTCCAAACCAGGCCAGAGTGCTCAGCAGGACTTGGGAGACAGGGCTATGAATGCCATTACTGTTCATTCCCCACATGCAGGCAGCCCTCCTGCACCGTCTGAGGCTGCTGCCCAGCTCAGCAATCCTGGAGGTAGTGACAACCAGTAACCAGAGCCACCAAGCAGGAAAGTTGGAAGTGTTTCCAGGAAAAAGCTCAAAGGAAGCAGAGCTTGTGAAGGATGGAGCTGAGATACTAATTTGGTGAAAGTCCACTTACAGCCCTGTGAAGCCCAGACTCTGCTAAGCCAGCTCAGTTTCTTGGTTTTTGCAGAAAGCAGACCCCTCTGTTAAGACTCAAGTCAAAGTTTGTGGCTGACTTTAGGGAAAGGAAGTTAAGTCCCTTGCACAACACAGAACACCTTTGATGCCCAGGATAAGTCTCATCAAGTGTAGGTTTTAGAAGAGTAGGTTTTAGAAGTCAAAGCACCTCACACACCCACACCTCCCAAATCTGCATCCTCCACTGCTTAGGAACAAACATACCATCTACTTTCAATGTACATGAAGCATCAATAAAACCAGGCACTTACTTTCTTTAGCATTTAAAACATTCAAATTGAAATGGATCATTACAGAAAGAAAGCAGTGGAAGCATGGAGAACTCACACAGCAAAACTGCATTAACACATTGGGGGCCTTTGCACATGATGGTAAATTAGGAAACCATTGTGGAAACACAGAGCTTGCAGCGAAAATAGGATGAAATACTAGTCCCTGTGTTTAAGACGAAATATTTGGATTGCTGGTTGAAGAGGCAATGGTCTCACTCAGTCTGGCCCTGGTGTTTCAATCCACAAGACTAGGAGGAATGCTGTGTCTCCAGGATTGCTCCCTTTCACCATGTCCCTGATTACAATCCTATCTTGCTAAACGCCATGTCACTGCTCAGGCCACAGACCATGCATAAAAGTATTTCTATTCCTAGACTACACCATGGTCAAACACAGCCCCAGAGCAGAGTCAACTTCGAAAAAGAAGGAAGATGAAGAAACAGTCTTACGTAGAACTGCAATGAAACTGGTTTTGTCGGCCAGAATCCATATTCCAAACCCCAGGATCACAGCACCCAGAATCTGAAAGAGCAAGAACAAAACAAACACGGTTTTGTGTAAGTTATAAGCTTAGACAAATAAGAGGAGGCAGTCACTATTATCCATATTTCCAGACTAAAAACAATCACTCCTTTGCTGTTCCCACCCATCTCCCCTACAGTACTCCTCCCAGAGTAAACAGGATTAGCACAACTCCAGGAAGAATGCCTCAGCCAACTGCACAGGAGCCCCAAGATCTGCTTGGCAGTTTTTCACACAGTATTTTCATAGTACATGATGTTGTATAGGAGGACCATTCAAAATAGTCTGAGGAAGAGACACCCTGCTGCTAGATCATTGTTGTCAGAAGCAAAAGGTAAGTGCATTGCTTCTGTGAAGAACCAAGAAAAGACAAACATATATGATTTTAAATGTTTTTATTTTAATAGAGAAACCCGTGACCCTAAGGGCCAGGCTGGAAGATAGCTGACAAAGGATTAGATATCTGGAAGCTGGAACCTCTCCAGGCAGGAAATCTTTGGCTTGTCAGGCTCTGTTACAATGTTATGGCCTCAAACCACAAAGACAAAAAACCAGCAGCAGGTTCCCCTGAGCAAAGTGCCTCACCCCTTCCAAAGCCAAGCTTAGGCATTCTGGCTTGGCCCCCAATTTATGCCAGAATACCTCAGTCCCCCAAGCCAACACATCTGAGCCCCAAGAGAGTCAAGAGTTATGAAACATTAGCCGTGGCCTCCGCCTTGCTCACCACACAGTCTTATCTAGGGCAAGGATTAGTGCAGCAATACATCCCTGTGAGGACTCAGCTGAATCCAGACACTGAATTCAGTAGTCAAGCAATGCACACATTTTCCCATCTCACTTTGAAAGGTGGGGGGAAGCATGCTCTGTTTGAGCCTTCAGGTATCAGCAAGTCTTCTGGTTTGATAAGAAGCTGAAACTTGTGCTGTTCAGCCAACTTGGACTGGAAAACACTTGTGGAAAGGTCTAAAACAGGCTTTGAAGAAACAAGGAGCAGACAAGAACTGCACGTGAACTGCAAGCAGCTGTTCTCACATCAGCAGGATTTCAAGATAGGATGAAGTGAAATAAACTAACAGGGCTAAAGAGATTGCAATTCTGTGCTTCACTAGATAACGTTCTAATACTCTGGAGACAAGGAAAATGCCAAACCACCACCTGAAGCAAGCTGGCAGAGGGTTGTATGGACAGGCATTGGCTCCACATTTTGAAAGTTTACACTAGGCTGCAGCTCCTCATACAAAGAAGCTTTTCTGAACAAAGATAAAGCCACAGTCTGAAATAAGCTGCTTGCAAGCTTTCCTGTCTTGGCAAAAGGTGCAATGTGTAGTTAGCTCTGGGAACAGCATTAGAAAGTCACCAAGCAAGTTCCCACCTATGAAGTGCATACTGACTCAGCTTCAGAAAGCCTGTAGCTGTTGTATTCCCAGAAAAAAAGAATTCCCCTTTGCCTTTTGTCCCAACATGCTGCACCCGCAACACTCAGTCTGCTGATTGAGCTAGAAAGGCCCCTTGAACATGCAACAGCTGGGACACCTAAAAAATTCCTCTCAAACTTGGTAGTATCAAGAACGGCTGACCTGACAGTTTAAGGCAGTCTCACATTTAAACTATAGTTTTAATAAACATTTGTCTTAACAAAGATGCAAACCGGGCTGTATGTGACATCCCTTTTGGTTCACTGACCCTGAAATGTCACCTAAGTTTTGCTGTTGCTGACAAAACACAGAAGGGCTGCTGAGCAGAGTTCCTGGGAAGTTATTTGTTATGAGGTGTTCAGACTATCCAAGGCCTGTTTTCACTCTGATCTTTGCTCCAGTCCACAACTTGTGCATTTGCCAGGAGCTGCTGCAGAAAACACTACAAGGGGAAGGCAGGGAGACAATAACTACACAGAGAAAACACTGTCCCATTAACAAAAGTATATTAACTTCCTAGGAGGATAGGATCTCTGCTCAGCATCTACAGCAGTTTGCATCGCAAAGCAAGGCTGCTTCTGTCACTGGCTTGGCTTCAGACCCTCTGTAGAAGAAATCACATCTGCTTTCCATGGAGTTTAATTCCTCTGCTCCACTGCTGTAAACTCCTGTTGTAGGGAACAGAAGTGGGGAACACATGGCTCCCCTCCTCTCTGGGGGGTGGAGGTTTCACCCCCAGTTTCAGCAAAATCTCCTTCCACACCCAAGCCAGAAGGATGCAGTTCCCTCAAGACAGGGTCAGCAGTTTCCCACAGAGAGCTAGCCAAGAGGGGCTTGGAAAAACTAAGCTGTGATGGAGCTGACTCATCTTTCTGGAAAGAGCAGCTGGGGGTTCCCAGCTGTCCTTGCCCAGCACTGCCTTCCTTCACGCTCGGATTGTGTGACGTAACACTGAGCCTGGCACAGGGGCCAGCAGAAAGGCTCTGAAACTCCAGGCTTTGCTTTAGGTAGTAGCCTTCTGCTGCATTTACTGAAGGGTTAGAGGTAGGACAGACAGTTACATATTCCAAACAAATAGTTTCCAGAGACTGTTAAACTTCTCTCAGGGAGCTGTCTTCCCTTTAAGGAGAAGCATGTGCTGCAGCACGTGTCTGCTAGCCAAGAAGGTAGACGTGTTAAATTCTGATTAGGAAACGAAGATTATAGTCCAAGCTTATCCGGTATCTTTTCTAGCAAGCAGGCAGGCAGTCCAAGTAACCTTCTTTCCTTTAATCAAAGCAGGTCAAACCCTTGCCTGAAGTAAGGCTCCAAGACTGCAAAATACCACTAAGTGCCTGAACTACTTCAGCTATAGCAAGCAACCTTCTCACAGACCTCGAGCTGTAGAGAAGTGCTGTTTCAATGACTAACTTCTAAAAAGAGTCACCAGCATGTCTCTAAAGGCTTCAATCACCAGCAAGGCTGAAGAACACACTTTAGCCAGCAAGGGCTGGCCTGCACAGGGTGCAATCACATAGGCTCAGCTCAAGGTCCAGAGCTGACCAGTGCTCTGTCAGCAGCATTATTGCTCACTTTTGCACAAGAACTCTCCTCACCAAAGCTAAGCAGCTTCAGGAAACCAGAACAAGGCATTCAAAAACCTGTCTGTGCTGACAGCTCACAGCAACTCAATACAAGCAGTTTCTCTCCTAAGTTAATATTGCTCTACCACACTGTACAAGCTCAAGAATCACCAGCTACCCTCCCCTATTCAGACCTCAATCAACAATAATGGAAAAACGTCTCAGGTCAATGACTTCCTGTCAGAGGGAGGGAGTAATGCATGCCACCTTCCTCAACATCTGGCACGTGAAAAAAGCCTGCTGTCAGTTAAGACAGAAACACACTCAAAATTTTCACTCTAGAGAAGTATCAAGCTCAGCCAGAACACAGTGGCTTTGGAGACCTCACTTTGACAGAGCCATATGAGGGGAAGACAGTGCCTGTGCTGCACAGCAGGGTTAAAGAGTTCATTTTAAGCAGCTTCTCCCTTCAGTCAGCACAGACCTTCTCACAATACATCCTACCCTGAAGTTCTTACTCTCCAGGTCCAGCTCAGTGAATCAGATCAGCTTTCCACAAGAGGAAAGGGGGCTGGGTGCTACACCAGAGGAGCTGGCTTGGAGCAGGGTGTGCACAAGACAAACAGCTACTTCCAATCACTTGCCACCCAGACAGGAGTTCTCAAACCTCTCCAGGACCCAGAGAGAGATTCAGCGCCTGCCATCCTCACACTCTTGCAAAATACAGGAAAGTGCAGTGTGGATGTGGGTCAGCCCAACAAACCAGTTCAACTCTGCCTCCTGAGAGCACATCTATCCCCACAGGCTGCCTGCAACCATGCCCAGCTCAGCAGAGCAGGGAGAGAAAGGCAGTGTGGAATAGAGATGCTACAATGACCACTGACAGCATACAGCAAAAACAGTGACAGTGTTGTAAGGTACTGCAGTATTTCAGGCTGTCATCTTCCTCTTTTCCTATGTGCTAGGCTGGCTTTCTTGGAGACACCTTTCTCTACACAGGGATTAGCTAATGAATTCAGACGAAGATTTGGGCATAAAGGAAAACTAGACAGTTCCCAGATACTGAGCTTCATCAAGACTCAAACACTGTCTTAACACATACAGCTCCCAGGATAGACTGGTTGTTATATGCTGCTTAAAATTTTTCACTTCCTCAAGAGAGGAGAGAGACGGGATGCTGATCTCTGCAGAGGAGTCCTGCACTAGTAGGAAGACAGGCCTGACTCAGATGACTCTTCCTATCTTTGAAGTGGACGAAATCATACTCAGGAAGACCTAGTGGCACTTGAAATACCTCTCCTCTCCCTCCCAGGAGCCTTCCCTATGGATGCTCTGAGCACCCCTGACTTTGGACGATTAGACTGCAGTTAACTACCCTTAGGATGGAAGTAAACACAGAGAGCAAAGAGCAAGCACAGTAAGCCAAGGGAAACCAGATCCAGATGTGCCTCAAGTCCATCCTGTGTGCTACCAGCACAGTGCAGCCGTGCAGGAAGCAGGAGTCAAGCTGTGTGCAGGGACAGAGACCAGAGAGCAGTGCTCACCTTATCATGGTTCACTTCCCTCCCTCCTCTCCCAGCCTGACCCTCCCTTTTCCTTACACACTGCACAAAGGACAACGATATCAGACAGGCTATTTTCTTGCTGACATGTGGACAGCTGAAACCTTGCACTTCCCCACTACACCATTCCACTGCAGGAAGGCATCACCAACAGCACCATCACCATCCACAGGACACACAACATCTAAGCAACAGAAAGATGCATGCAAGAATGTGTGTGGCCCTCCCAGACCAAATCTGTTCCAAAAGGAGTTCATCTTTTGCTAAGCCTCACACTTGAAAATGACTGCACCCAATGGGCTGTTTTATTTCCCCAGACAAGCCTGTCCCAGTCTCCCCCACCTCCCAACTCCATTTCAAACAGGAGACTTGGACTAATTCATCTTGTTACAAATCAAAACCAGCCGTTGGGACTCAAACAAAATTAGAGTTGTTCTTTGAAGCCTGCCTGGCCTATTTAGGAGGGCACTGCCATTACTTGGCAGGTTTTGTAGCTTTGCTGCTTAGGGACAGTTCAGCTGCTGCTCCAGATGTGTCAGAGAAAGTAGTTACAAAAACTCTCCTTCCAGAAAGAACCCGTAACTCCTGCTTTCCCTTCCCAGTGCAGGGAGGGAGCTGTGTGCACTGGAGGCAGCAGGTGGGTACTGGGAGTGGAGCTGTTTGGCTTACCTGAGACACACAGAGCAGCTCTGACATCCCTCTACTTCAGGGGTTCCCTCCCTCCTTCCAAAACTGTGGCCATTTCATTTAATGAACACACTGGGTCAACACCCAGAAAAAAAAATCTTCCAGCTAATTTTGGTCCAGGCCTTCCTTCTTACTCCACAGATGCTCACAATACTTACAAGGAACAGGAGATTGAAAAGGAAGAGGAAGTACTTGGTGACTTTTAGGCAGCCAGACCCCATCTTCTTTCACTCACAGGACCTAAGGGGAAAGCAGACAGACAATGAGTTATGTTACAGACAGGCCCTCTGGGCAGCTTCAGAGCAACACCCTTACCCTGTGCAGAGCTCTGGATCATCTGGTGAGTCTCAGAGCACATGCACAGACAGCATGCCTTTTCAGGACAGCAAAACAGGACACCACCACCACACTACAGTCACTGCTGCCAAGATCCCCTGGAGAGTGACACAGAGCTATCAGCAGTTACAGAAGAGATTTAATCACAAATACACTGCTAATTCCATGACTATTTATATGGACTTTGCAATAGCAGCATCAACCAAAACACCAAACCTAGCTACAACTGGTAGTGAAAAGTGATGCAAGCCACTTCAGTTCCCTGACAGCAGTAAAAGATGCATGGAGCTTCTGGAGCAACACAGATTATTAAAGGCAACAAAGATTATTAAGGGGCTAGAGCATCTCTCTTATAAGGACGAGCAGAGAGAGTAAGACCTGTTCAGCCTAGAGAAGAGATGACTGAGAGGGAACCTCATCAGTATCTGTCAGAATCTGAAGGGAAGTGTCAGAGAATGAACCAGGCTCTCCTTGGTGGTGCCAAGCAATAGGACAAGAGGCAAGGGGCAGAAATGGGTGCACAGGAAGTTCCACCTGAACATGAGGAAGAACTTTATTGTGCCTGTGACCACACACCAGAACAGATTGCCCAGAGAGGGTGTAGGGTCTCCCTCACTGGAGATATTCAAGAACCATCTGGATGCAATCCTGTGTCGTGAGCCCCAGGATGACCCTGCCTGAGCAGGGAGGTTGGACCAGATGACCCCCTGGATGGTCCCTTCCAACCTGACCCATTCTGTGGTTCTGCCAGCTTCTCCTTCCTCCCCTGGACTCAGTTATGTTTCCTATATAAACAACAGAGAACTTTAAAGTTCCTTAAAATTTGCTCTACCAAGCTCCTTGCTCCAAACAAACCTGCATCTTCTTTGTCATGTCACGCCACTTTAAGAATCACCAGCCAGAGGAAGAGCAATACCTGGCTGGGGTCACCAGTCTGGCCTGGGAAGAAACAGCCCCAAGAGAGAGCAAGGTCAGCAAGGTTCTGTGCTGTCAGCCTGGGTGTACCAAGGATCACCGGAACCCAGTACGTTCTTTTGTTTCAATCAAAGGCTTTTGCTTAATCCTATTAAATATTTAGGTTAACTCTGGAGCTAAACTGGTATGTGGGCCTTGTTATAACTCACTAGCCTTTCCAACAAGCAGTAGTCCTCCTCAAACTACCAGGAGAGAGCACAAATCTGAACTCTGTGGCTGAAGTTGCTGCTCTAACTTCAAGGAATGCCATGGCTAGAGACTGTTCTAAGCCCATCACACCTTGCTTGCACCTAGCAAGAGGTTATTGAGGTGGGAAAGCTGCACAGATATAAAATGTCAGCCAGCTGTGCTACAGACTGATCTCAAAAAAATCTCATCTGTATAGCAGTCATCACACCTAAGGAGCTCTTACTGCACAGCCAGTTTAGCAACATCTCAGTCAGATTTTCTTCAGTTAACTCCTCAGGTCAGAGGCCATAAAGCCAGCAGCACCCAAAAGCAGGTCCTTCAAATGAGCCATGGAAAAGTCCTGTAGTAGTTTCTGGTCCATGTGTACACCAAATACCAAACACACAGCATTCCCATTTTCAGTGCCCCTGGGTACAGCCATCAGTTATGAGCTGGTTCTGTTCCAGCACAGATGCACTGAACAACAGCTGCATCACTACCAACCTAGGAAAAGTGAATGAAGGCTCTTTGTTAGCAGAATTCCTCCTTTCCTCTGCAGGAGAAATGTTCTCTCAGGCCACTAGTCCTGGAAGGTACCAACACCTAAGCCAGCACTTGGAGAGGATAACTAAGATGTAAATTTTCTCATCCAGATGCCTTGCTTCCTGGCTTCACCATGAACACATCTCTTACAAACTCCTCCACAAACTGGAGCCTGGCAGCCTAACCAGAATGCAAAGGCAGATCCCTAGGCAATGATGCATTTCTGCTGTGGGGGTTACAAATGCTTTTCTCCTCTTTAACCTAGCCAACAACTAAGATAGGTAACAACCTCCTGCAGAATGCACTGGACTTCTTACCTTAAGACATCTGATCCCAGATGCAATCCTCCTAATTTTCAAACTAGAGGGGCAGGCCCCAGTACTCACTCCTAGCACTAAAAGGCATATGCTGCCTATTTCCAACTCTGCCCACGCTGTTTTGTTTAGTCAGGAAAAAGGAGATTTGCAGAGCTGTTAGGATCTTTATAAAAGTTATTTCAGCTAATTAAGCAGTTAAGCAAGTTTACTGTGGAAGAAGATATGCCTGAGGTAACAAGAGTAAAATATTGCTTTCAGGGCTCTTCTACTCCTAGCTATTTGTTAAAGACATACCATCTTCAGTGCTTACTAAAAAAACAAACAAACTCCAACTGTGCATTACAGCATTATGCACCATTCTCTTCTTGCCAAAGGGCAATGTATCTCTTTCATAGCTCCTAGCCATAAAGTAATTCAAAGTACAGTTTTCAAGTCAGAAGAGAAAAAGGGTCTTAAATTTTTGCTTTTAAGTTTTTTTTGGCTTTTAAGATACTTTAGAGCTCTACTGGAATATTACAGATTTTCCAACTTTCTCTTCTTTGCAAATTAACTTACTTTTGTTCACTACATCAATGAAACTCCATCTTCTGAAATTGTACAGTCACAAGACTAGCAAGACTGTCATACAGTAGAAGCAGCAGCTCAACAAAATTTGAGATAGGTCAGGTTTGGAAGCAGATGAGCTTGGAGTTATCTCAACCAGGCATATCCACAGGCCACTTGGCAGCAAAAAGCTGGCGTAAGTACTATAACCAGTGCTGCAGTCAGAGCTGCCCATTTGCCTTCTGAAGCTGGTCAAGTTTCTGCCTTAATGTCTTGCAGCAATGCATGCAGAGGTTAAATACACGAAGTTTGCAGCTTTCAAATTCCACTGATTATTGTTTTATTGTCCACAATTATTTGTTTTTTCCTTTCCCTCTCAACTCCTACTGCTTTTACCATTTGAATTTTCATCCCCAATCAGCAATGTCCACTCTTTTCAACAATCCTGTACATACACATCCGAATTTTCCCTGTTGTTCTCCAGATTGATGCCAGCTCTGCAGAGTATTTCCTAGGAGACCATCACCTTGCAGAATGGCATTTCTTCCAGCCTCTCATTCTCCATCTTGTAAAGATATGCAGGGTTATTTATGCAGTGTGTTGCTTTGAGGCACTACTGCCATAGAAACTTGGTTGCCAACACAGTTGGCTCAGCTGCTGTGTAGTTGCTCCAGGGCCTTTCTTAGCCCAGGTTCACTCCCAGGACCCGAAAGGAGAACTAATTCCAGGAAGGCATCAGTTGATCCAGAACTCGGGGGTTTCCTACCAGGAGGGAATGGAACAGGTCTGCACAGGCTAGATTGGCATCAGGGGATGGCTTCCTGCCCCCTCCACGACCTCCAGCTCCCAGGCCTGTCGTTCTCCCAGCAAGAGCAATGACAGCAGGACCTGTATGTGGAGCAGGAACATAAAATCCAGGACACGTGTGCCTGAGGAGATGCAGACAGAGACCTGCTTTGCTAGCGACTGCAGAGGAGTCCCATCACAGCTCAAGATTAACTTATTTTTGTCACAGGAGCCTGTGAAACTCCCAGCCCCCCTCCTGTAAAAGGTGACCCTAGAGAAGGACAGGTGATATGGGGAGAGTTGAATACCTCTGCCTCCTGACCCCACCACTGGCCACAGAGGCAGGAGGGGGAAAATTCATGCACAGACATTATAACCACACCAGTCAAGGGGCAGAGAGGCTAAGTTAATTTTTAATTGCAATTCTGCTCTATCCAATTAGATCCTGTACAGCCTCCACCCAGCAAGCACTGCATGCTTGGTGCTCAGTGAAGTTTATGATATTTGGCCCAGGCTAGGGCTGTACATGCCTGGGCCATGCAGCTCTGCTGGGAAGGGCTCAGCTCTCCTCCGCAGCACCACCCTTGTGCTCACTCCACAGGTTTCTCCTTGATGAGCTCTGGCAGCTGAAACACCTCAGCTGCCAAGTTACCGTACAGCACAAATAAGGGGCTCATTTATGAGTGCAGTGAAAGAAAAGGAAGAAGAACCACAAAGCAAACCAGGGCAGAAGAGCTGTGGAAATCACCGCCTCAGTAGATTTACAAAAAAGAGCAAAGTACATGCAAGCCCTTAAGGACTGCACACATGTTCCCAAGAGCACTGTGCTCTGACAGTGTGTCCCAATACTCCAACTCAGGTAAAGAGGGTTCACATTTGACTGCATCTACATAGCCTGAGGATGCTGTCCCCTCTTCCCCAGATCATCTTGCTTAAGGACAGGAAATGACAAAGAAGCTGCAGGTTCTGTACTTTCTGTACTTTGACCAGTTGCTCCCCACCACCACCCCTCAGGCTCTAACACCAGGGGACACAAAACAAAGGCAGACCCTATGGGATGTGCTACTACCAGCTTCTACCAGGCTAGGATGAGGTCAAATCAGCACCAGATTTGGCCTTCACAAGTTGCTATTTCCCTTGCCCCCACAAACACCTCGAATGCCCTGTAAGGCTGGCATGCTGGCTCAGTTCTGCTATCCCTCCTGCCTGCTCAAGGAGAAACTTCCAGTTTGACAGATGAGGAGATGCAGCAGCCAGTAACTAGGAACTAAGGCTGTGCAACATACCCTAAGGCTCCTGATCCTTCTTCCCATCTTGCATCTGATGTGGAAGGTGGGATCTTTGGGTGGAAGTCCAGCTAGTCCACTGAAGCAATCTTCAAAGCAGCCTCAGCTGATCTCAAACACTGCAGGTGCTTCTTGACACAAGAAGCAAGCACCACCTTCCTCACCTACCTAAGTCTTACACATTGCAACAGGTCATTTCCTTCAAGATATTACAAGGCTGGACACTGAAAATATCTAAAGCTAACCCTGATCTGGTCTCACCACTCTGTCTTTTCATTCTCACACCACAACATTGACCAAAGTTAGCTGGGTTCATTTGCAGACAGATAGACCAAGAAATCCTGGAGACGGAGGAGCTCCCACTGCTGTACTCAGGTTTCATAACTGGCTCCCTCTGCCCAAAGCAACTAGCAGGTGCCCCTAGGAAGGGATCAGCATGCTGCTGGTTCCATAAAGATGTTTATCTGCACAGTAATTAACATGAGGTTGAGGCCATTTTGAAGGCCAGTACTTGTTGCAGTATTATCCCAATCCAGAAGCCAGAACCAGATTAGACCTACAGCTGGATAGAAACCCACAGAAGCCAGGGCACTGAAGAAGTTGCTTACTAAATGGTCACTTTCCAGCTCCAAGGCAGACATCCCCATGCAGGAGAGACTAGGGAAGGGGCAGTTCAGAAGGCCATGGGGCAGAGGAGGAAACAGGTTATTTTCTGGAGAATTCTGAGCCCTTGAACCCAAAGCCCAGCTGTTTCTCTATCCATGCACATGTAGAACGGCCATTTGGCAATCAGAAAGTCTCCTGATCATGACTGATGGGACAGGACAGCTTCACACAACTTACCAGTTAATGAACAATGACAGAGTTACTAAGTCTCCTGTTAACCAGGAACATCACTGCCCTCAGGGCAGGGACTGTAAGTTACAGCCCCATTAACATACAAAGAATATCCTAAGGAGTTCATCTTGTTGACTTTAATATACAAAAGCCTTGGACTTTCAGTACACCTGGGAGGTACATCTTGTCTCTGGCAAGCAAATAACCGCAGAGCTGATGAATGACCCAAGTCTGAATTCACTGAACTTTCCTTTAAGCTTCACTGAGATAATACCAGCTGTGTAATGACCTTGAAAACATAAACAAGATTATGTTTGTCGGGGAGACTTTCCAAATAGCATCTCTTCACAAGTTACAATGGAAGAATTGAGGGAGAAGCTGGATCCTAAAAATTAAGGTGTATGTATTACATATTTTATATATATATATTTACATGTGCATATCTCAGTGATACAGCTACAGTTTCTTTTTCAAGGAAATTGACAGTACAAGGTAGAAAACTATTTCTGCATAGTACAAATTTTGAAAACAGAACAAAACAGCAGACCCTCTATTATTCCATCTACTACTAGAGAGTGTTTCTTCTTAAGCAGAAGCAATCGTCTTCAAGGTAGAGGAGGGTGGTCTGAGGGCTAAGCACAGAGACCAGCACAGCTACATCAGCCTGCAAACTGCAGCATCACACTTAGTTGTCAGCAAACTTTAAACTACCACCACAGACATGTACAGTGAGACCCTAACAGCATCTGCAAGTAATCTGCAGGACAGAGACTCAAACGTGCATGCAGTCCCTCTGCATTTGCTGTTTCTGGGGCAAAGGGAGCAGACTAAAGCAAGGCAACAGCTGGCTGCAAGTACTGCAGAAATACCACTGGAAAGAACAGATTTCTCAGGAACAGTTTCTGAGGAAACTCATCAGCTCAACACTGCAAAGGTACACTTGCTCCTGGTGCACCTGGTAAGACATTCAGCTTTTCTGTCTGACTTCTGTAGTCAACATACTGTTGCATGAATTATCTGACTAGCAACTGCGTCCTCCAGCGAGATCCTGGATTAGAAAGCACCCGTAGGACTACCTACAATTGCTCAGATTTTTCAGTATGTTTTATCACAGGAAGCACATGTTGCGTATTTTGTAAAAAGGAAATGTGTATTTTAGAAATGTACTTTAGATGCTCGACAGGAAGTGATCAGATATTTATAAACCACTATCATATCGCTAAAAAGAAACCAAGTTGACAGCTCAGTATCAAAGAGCAGCAGAGGTTTTAGAAGCATCTGTTTTCATCTCTGTATTTACAAGCAGTGCAATAGGTTTAGAGAACACCTGGGCTTCACACTTCAGTTTGAAAGCCAACATTTAAGTAGGTCTTCAGTCCCTACAACTGGCAAATTGAGAAAGTTCTTTGCTATTTTCAGCCTACACACTCATGCTTGCACAGCATGACAGTATTTGCAGGACAGCATTTCTCCGATTTAAGCAAAACTTTCCATGCATCAAAACCAGAGATACAACTCTGCCAAAAAAATGGGAGGAAAAAACCAACCCCAAGCCCCACAAACTGTCCCAGAAGTCATTTGATCCTCCTCTCACCCTAAAAAAAAAAAAAAGTAGAAGAAATTAATCAACTTACCAAAAATAGCAGACAGAAGAAATAGCCAAAAGTACAGTTTAGTGGACTTTCTCTTTTTAATTACCACGTATTAGAATGTTAGTTGTGCAACAAGCTCTGCAGGTCAGGTCCAGAAAGAGGTCTCCACACTGACTAAAGCCAGCACACAATGCAGTAAAAATGCAGAGTTTTCACAAAACTGGTTGGGCAACTCTGTCACTTGACTACATTGGCTCTTTAATCGCTTCAACAACAAGACCAGCTCAGCTTTGTTTTCTGCACTTGGAGCTGTCAGGCTGCAAACTTTAACTCTGAAATGGACGTGGCCACCAGCTCCCACACCTGCCAGTGGCACCAGTGTGTTCAGTAGCAGTCCCCCCCTCTGGCCTGCCCCACACCTCCCCACAGAGCAGCAAAACCTGTGAGCAGGACCTGCACTCCGAGCTGCAGCAGGGTGACCAGCACAGACAAGCAGCACTCTGTGCTCAGGTAAGCTTCTCTCCAGCACGGCTCTGCAGCACACGGGATGCTTCAAAGTGTTTCCCTGGGCCAGTCATCAGCCTGGAAATCACAGGTGCAAGTACACGCACAGGACAGGGTCCCCTGCCTCCCTTCTCATGCAAGCAATGCCTTGGAGGTCAAATCTCCTCCAAGGAGTTGCACAATATCCCTCCTGATGCTACTTGGCTTGGAGATACCTTCCTCAGACCCAGCAGCTTCCCCCCGCTGCCAGAGCACCCAAAAGCTCCCACAATCCAGGCAGGAAGAAAGCCTTTTTTTTTCTATTTTATGAGACAGCAACAGAGATTGTGAGACTTAGGTAGGTGCCAGGTAGTATAAATGATTTTTATCTTTTCTACCTCCTCCTCCCATAAAATGCAAGAGGTCAAGGTGGAGGACTTTTTCCTGTAAAGTTCCCTTTCCAAACAAACTGGTTTTCAGTTACTTTCATTTTCTCAGATGCCAGGGCAAATAACTAGATGGTGATTAGATTCAGCACACCCATGACAAACATGTTTCTGAGAAGTTACAGCATCTGCTTGACCTGGGAAATAAGGTTTCCTACTCTCTTGGTTCTTTTCAGGAATTAGCAGAGAAAGTAGTTTTACTTCAAGGGCAGGAAGTTTTCCACAGCTTCGCAACTTGCACAGCACTTAAATAAACAACATCTTGCTCCACCTCCCCTCTGCTTATTGAGTCTTCAGACCACATGCCTCCACAGACAGGTGGATGGGGCTGAGCAGAGCCTGGGCACCAGCACCCAGCATGGGAAGGAAGCTGAGCTCACCCAGCACCATTCCCAGTCATTGTAGGTTCTCCTGGAGTTCGTTTCAGAGCTGAAGCCAGACACTTCCAGAAGTTAAAGCACCAGAGATTGCCTGTTCAGAAGGGCATAGGGCAATGAGCACTCCCTTGTCCTTCTCAGATTAACCCTCTGGAGACACCCTGCCAAACCAGCTGACTCACCAGAGCAGTGAAGTCCCTTGCAGCTGACAGACCAGCCCACTGGAGAATGGAAGTGCCTTCTGGCACCAGGATTCTCTCCAAGACCTCTTCCCCTAGAGTACATCCACATGATGTTAAGTGGCAGAAAGCAAAAAATAAAAAACCAAACCAACAAACCAAAAACCCAAAACCCAGCACAAAGCTAACAGAACAGGCCTCTGGCTTGTTATTCCAAATGACTCTGATGCTTTAGAATTAAGTAATTTTCCTTGAACAACAGAAGAGAAAGGCCAGTAGTCTACTTTAATCATATCACATGCTTTGTATCAGATCCTTTGCTGATAGCAAGGCACTGATCTAAAGAAGCAGAGGCTTTAACCCTTTAGCCCACAGATCAAGTAGAGCTGGAAGAGTACTGCAAACCCATAATGACTGGAAAGTGAAAAGAAGTCCTACTGGCACAGGAAAGTGCCTCAGGCCACAACGGGATGCATCTTTTGGCTTGTTACCAGAAACAGTCCCTTTACTATTTGTAATCTTAGGAAATTTTTTTTTTTTGCCAAATAGACCATTTGCTACCTGAGCCACTCCTGTGCCCCTGCTAGTACGTTGGGACCGCTACCTGTGACTCTAGAGCAGAACAGCACAGATCCACAACTGCAACATCTCCCCTCTTCAGCAAGGTCTGCCCTACCAACACCGTGGGCCTCCAATCTGAAGGCCCCCACTGCAGGCTGACAGTGCAGGAATCAGAAGTACAGGATCCCAGCTAGATTCTCACACAAAGTATCCTGTGATCTCTCCCAGATCTGCATAGCAGGGAGGACAAGGGAGGCAACTCAGCCAAACCATTTGTGACAAGCAGACGGGGCCAGCTGAGCCCAAGGTCTCCAATCTCCGTGGTACAGAATCACACGTGCTGTGGCAGCAGTGACACAGCCACAGAAGGTTACTGCCGGACCCAGCCTCTGCCCTCGAAGAAGCTGTACTTCCCACCAGACCATCCCAGGGTCACACGAGACCTTGTGCCCTGCTGGAGCACGGTCTGCCTGCCTGCTGACGAGAGGAGCACTGTCACAGACAGTCTGAGGATGAACATTTCACAACATCCTGAGTTTCATGCCACAGATGCCACTTGACACTACCAAAGGGTACGAATGAAAAGAGAAAGCCGGAACTATAAAAAGCTCCTGAGGAAGGGATTCTGTCTCAAGCAGCCCCTGTTTCCAAAATGATGACATACAAAGGGCAGGAGGGCAAGAAAAGTCCTGAAGTACAGGACTTTAAACCACAGATATTTTGAGTCATTTCCTGCTATTCAAAAAAATTCACCTCAACCACATTTTCCCTCTCCAACATCATGGTAAATCATATGAATAGTTTCATATTTGTAACTGGCAGCACCTGGCCACAACAGCCAAACCCCTTGCTGCCCTGGTCTCTCTGAGGATGCAGCTCAGAAGCTGTTTCAAACCTTGCTCTGGAACAGTCAGTCCCAACAGGGGCTACTGTGCAGTCTCTAAGATGTACGGCAGCATTGTCTAGCACTTTTTCCTTTCACCTTTACAAAACACTCTCCTCATGCCAAGCTCATCCTACAGGAGATAGAAAGTGGAAAAGAAAGCTACGTTGTACAGCAGTAAAGGGCAGCGCTGTGAGGAGCAAGAATAACACAGCATGAGCTGTTACAGAAGCTGCAGCGAAGCTACTTTGTTCCCAGTCTAAGCATTTTAGGAAGTGAAATGCCACAATAAGAAATCTCAGCAGACAAGGCTGGAAAACAAAGGGGTCCTCTAGAAAACACTTAGCCAGCTGGAAGAGATACCCAAAAACTTTTGGTTGCCCTTCTATGAAGATGGCCCTGAACTCCAAGGCAGCCTGCAATACCAAGATGTGTTTTGCTACCCTGATGATTATTATATTACCATGCAGGTAATTCCAGTGGAGTTAATTGGAGCAATACAAGAACATTAATCAGTGATAGACCTGTCACCTGCAGTTAAGATCACTCCTCCAACACCATTCCAAAAGAAGAAAATAACCAATCAGTACTTCAAAGCAATACATGTGTAGGTTCTGGACAGAACTGTTCAAGCCAAGAAGAACAGACATATGGGATAGGTTCCCTAGGAATTTGGCAGTTAAAATAGACAGCAAGACTTTGAAAAGCTGGGTCTGTTTTGGGAAAGAGAGGGGCCTCCTTGGCCTCTGCAGACCTATGCACAGTGGTCTGGAAAACGGGTTCAGATGAATCTGAACCAAGAGAGGCTGGGTGGCCTTTTCTACTTTCCTGAAAAGGTCTCCTCTTCTATATTTAGAGCACAAATATTTCATAAGACTGTTTGATGGAGGAATGCTAGAAGAATAAGATGGAAAAGAGTAGTTCAGAAGTATTTATTTTAAAATAAAAAAGAACCCAGAATAACTAATGTACTAAAGTGCAGACATAGATGCTCCCATTTCAGAGAGAAAAAAAACCCCATCTGTTTCATCATTAATCAGTAAATCATGATTGAGGTTAAGACTACTTTTTAATAGGATTGCAGACATAATTTTTCTTACTTGCCTCTGTCCCACTGCACTGCAGTCTTTCCCCCCACAGCCCATCTGGTTTTATTTCACATCAGCTCCACAATTTTTAATCAAGCCAAACTTACCAATCACCTATTCAGCAAGGGGTCTCATGCATGCTACCTGGGCAGGTTATGGCTGTGACACATGGCTCCCTCTGCCCCCAGCACACACGCCCACCCCTCTCTAGTGCAGCAGCTTGAAACCCAGCCCAGCAAAGCCCCACTGCCTGCTGCTCCTCTGACAGGAGGCTGCCAGCAGAAGAACCACCCATCACAGGTCACCAGGGCTCTCCACCGAGCTCCTGGGCACAGGAATAACCATCAGACAGCACCACAGTCACACAGCTGCTGACCCGGCTCAGCTCACACACGGCTGCACAGGCTGTTCTTCCTGACAGCAAACACCCTGTGGCGAAGGCTGTCTCTCTTCTGGGCAAACAAGGAGCAACTGTTCAGGTTCCCGTGGGACAGCACTGGGTGCGTGGCCATCTACTTGTATACGTGCTGGTGGGTCTTGCTGGTAGCTGACAGCTGGAATAGGAAGAGGTTTGCTATCTGCCTGAAGCTATACAAAGCAGGAACCTAGTGTTTTACTACAGGATCAAGTCTAAATCACTGCCGCAACAGCCTCCAGAGCTGCAACTCGATAGACTGGTAATGAATGCAGAAACACTTAGGCTCTGAGGCCACCAGCAGGACTGCAGCACCAAATCAAAGAGGCCTTTGAGGTCTTGGACTCAGGAATTAAAGAAGCTTGCCATTCCTCAAAATAGCCCTTCCTTGAAATAGCCTCTTCTGCCAAGGCAGCAGCCAGTTTGATGCAGTTTGTGACATTAAAAAATTCCCATGAAGTTTTGGCAACTGCGTTTCTGTCACCTCAGGTTGATTCCAGGAAGCCGTGAGTCACAACACCTCCGCCAGGGAGCAAAAGCGAGAGGAAACTCTGACATTTCAGGTCCTCTCACGTCGGGCAGGAGAAGCACCAGCAGCTGTGGGCATCACCTCCAAGCCCTCAGGAGCAGCCAGGACCACCCCCATTTTAGCTGCACTCGCACAAGGTGTTCTCGCCCTTGGAGGATGTGGAGGAGCTGCTGAGCTCTGTGCACGGGGAGCAGCCACCCCTGCAGCAAGTCCCACGGAGCTGGGGCTCGCTCGAAAGGCTCATCTATCACACAGGGCTCCCCTCCCACACACCACCAGCCTGCAGGAACGTCTGTTGTACCTGCAGCCTCTCCCCCCACGCCTCTGCAGTCTCCCCAGACAAGTGCAGCAGACACTTGGGAACAGGCAAGGGCTGTGCCTTTACCTTGTTTCACACAGCTCACCAGGGCTTCTCCACACAGCAGTGGTCTAGCACAGTTCCACACAGCAGCTGCCGAGCAGAAGTCTTCTCTAATTAAAAGAGCTTCCTTCGGGAATAGGCAGATTTACTGCACAACTCAGAGAGCTCTTTAGTTATTCCATGTGCATGTCTGCAAGCCTGCATTAGAAAGGGACCTGAATGCAAAGAAGACTCCAGCAGCTTCTTCGACTGTTGGGAAAGTACATTTAGGCAGCTGGAGTTTTGTCTGGTTGGGGTTCCTCTCTCCCCAAAAAGATTTCAGAGGTGAGCATAATAAGAATTCCTGCCTGCCTTTTAAGCCCCAGTTTCTTCAAGCATGCAGCACAGATGCTGCAGAATAGTTCCCATATCTGTTTTGTCAAAGTAAAATTCAAAGCAACCTGCAGGTCAGCAGTCTGTCTCCTTAATCCAAGTCCCACTCTGCTTCTGTGTTTTACAGGCAGCCTAGCTGCATGACACAGAAGAAAGGGAGTGAGGGGACAAGAGACCAAGGAAGCACGCTGGGAAGTTGAGGACATTCCAGCAAAGCCACTCAAGACTGATTCATCACCAGCAACTTCAATCCACGAGGACACCCACATGACCAGTTCCACAGCAGGCAAGAGGATGCTTTGTGCCACACCACCGCACGAAAGAAGCCCCAGAACCAACGCAGCCCTAGAGGCGGTGTCCTATCACCACACCAGCCAGAACTGCACACTTTTATGCAAATTAATTGATTACAATTGAAGAGGAGAGGAGCAGAGCAGTCTGCACAGTGACTTTCAAAAGCAGGCATGTTAGCTCTGGGGACCAAAGTCCAAAAAACCCCTTGATACTGCCACCACTGAATACAGAACTTCTTTCACTTTCTTTCCACCCACATTCCGGCTAATGTTAAGTAAACCATTTGCAGGACCAAGAAGAAATCAGAAAAAAATCACGTAGGAAGGGAATAAGATACTCCCAACACAAATATTTTTTCCTTTATTACTAGAAGACTTAGAAACTGAAATGCCACAAAAGGTATAGAAACTTCCCTGGAAAGTCTAACTAGAACAATGAGGCATTTTGTGCAGTACTAGAGATAACCTAGTTAATTTAGACTTCACAACTGATTCCCAACAAAACTGCTAACCATCTATCACAGGAAACATACCAGCTCTGGGCATTTAGGATGTGTATATCCTTATATTATGGGATGACAGCAGCAAGCCCTTGAAGCCCTAGTCAAGCGCCAGGATGCTCTTTCCACGTCTGCCTTCCATGCTGTTCCAGAAGTCCTGCACCCACACAGCTCAGGTCATGGCCCCACAGCAACCCAATGCACAAAACCCCAGAGGCAGCTCCCTCGAACAGGTGCCAAGTCTGGTACACCAGCACAAGCAAAATCAACATCCTGGAGCAGGTTGCTTTTAAAACTAGGCAGACAAGGTTCCGCATGAAGCCTCTCCTGTAGAGGCAGGAGCTGAGGGCATCAAATTCCTGTGCACCCCCTTGAGCCCATCCTGGCGAGGGCACAGAAACCTCACGGATCAGAGGCAGTGACCAAAGCAAGGTGCTAGAGAAGAATATGGTGAGATCCAGTGCCTGTAACACCTTTTCCAGAACAACTCTGGAAAACAGGCCCCTTCACTCCCAACAGGTAAAGCTACTTTACAGCATGTTCAGTCCCTGCTATGCAAACCCCTCTAAGATAATTCCTTTCCTTCCCCTTTCCCAAAGTACCTCCATGGCAATGGATGGGGAGCAGGAGGGACCAAGGGCAGTTCCCAACTCCAGCTGTGGGAAGATCAGCTCAGCTTAAGGTCCGTGGCTGCAGCTCTGACAGGTTATCCATTCTTTTGCTTGCGTATAAGAGACTGAAGCAGGCTTGTTTTGCCTACAAAGGGAACTTCCCATTATGTAACTTCAAATCTTCAGGCTGCTGGATATCCTAATGTATACAGTTTGTCCCAGATCAGCACTTCCCCAGTACACATGGCCATGGGATTATCATCATACTGGAAGAGATCAGCAATCTGCTTACAGCTCAGTAACAATTTTGTAGTAAAGGATAAAGTGCTTTCATGATGTACCTGCCTCAAGGCTGTGCTGCAAAGAAACGAAAATCAGCAGCACAGCAGCATCCTTAACAAATTCCACCAGTACTTCCCTTATGTGGAAGGCTCTTCCTCTGGTCCTTCTCAGCTCCTGAACTCCCTAAAGACAGGGCACTTACCACATCAGCAACTTTCAGAAATTAAGTACATGCACTGGACTTTGGTTTGACTTGCTTTTAAATGGTGGTGTCCCAGTAGGTGGTGTCCCAGTTCTGAAGCTCCATCAAGGAGACAAAGAACTAGAGCAGTCAGCCAGGCAGCCTGTGCACGCACCTCTTCCCACAGGACAAAGCCTGTCCCCAGCTTAGTCTCCTTCCCTTTCTCCCATGTATTTACTTTGGATGAGCCACAAACCACCCAGCTTCCCTGGCTCTGTGGTGTTCAAAAGGACACATGCTTGGGTTCAGAGTCGGCAGTCTCCAATCCCTGTTCCCATCCTCACAGGCTACTGTTTTATTCGCTTTTCCTGCTCTGATCTACCAGGCAGTCCCTTTCACAGAGCTGCCCACAGTAACGCCTCATCTTTCTTCCAGAAAATTAGCTAGCTCTGAATCTGTCAGTGCACACAAGAAGTGATTTAAGCAAACTCCACTACGCAGTTCCTTTGCTTCACTTATCACCCCATCTAGACTGAAGTCAGCCATTAACTGCTTCAGTATTTCCAAAGCCCTGATAGCCCAGAGAGCTTTCAGCAAACAGGCTCTGCCACAGCCAACCAGCCGTCAAGGAACTGCTGGCCCTGACTGTGCCTCCTGTATTATTCCTTTTACCATGCCAAGAGAGACTGTAATTTTTAGCCTTTCCTCCACTTCATTCCCTCTAAGAATAGAGAAGAGCCAAAAAGAGACAGAGGTGGTTAGGTAAGGATTGCATCTCATTACACAGTTGCTAAAGGAAAGGTGGCTCACTCAGCCATCCCTTCACACGTATGTCATTAATCAGTAGCCTGTAGAAAGCTCCAATCCCGCATTCTTCCAACAGATGCATTAGTGCAAGTACACAGTTTATTTCTTTGCCCATTGAAGCTGACAACCACATGGTGGGGGGCAGGCTACCGGGTCCAGCTACCCCTTTGCTGCACAAAAGGACTCCAGATCTCTGGATGGCACGATCCATGTTCAGAAATTAAGGAAGAGATGGAGAAGAAGGGGATACAGATGTCATGTTCCTATTTTACAGAGATGAAGTTAAAGCACTCTAGGGTGAATGCCATAATTCCTGACAGTAATAAGTTAGTTTTGGTGCACGTAAGTTTTTCCACAGAGGAAACTGAGAACTGCAAGAACTGAGGCTCCGATCATCCCTTGTTCCACAGGCCCACTGGAAACATTGCTACCTCCTCCAGCCTTCCAAGTTACTCAAACAGAGCCTGAGCCCCGACAGACCCATCCCCTCCAGCACGTCCCACTCACCAGCCACCAGAAACCAGACCAGGAAGAAAGTGGCTGCCATGCCACAGGCACCCTTAAAGTGGAGCAACAATTACTGCTTCAGATAGCATGGGGCATGATCCAAGTCCCAGCATCACCCTGGCATTCCCATAACAGACCCTATCCCATCAGTGCCCAAAGGTCCTTGTGGCAGTGCCTTTTGCCTGTGCTGTGTGCTTCCTGCTGTAACAATGCCGGCAGGCACCAAGAACCACAGCCATGGTTTCAGTTGAAAAGTGCCCTGGGGCCTGTGGTTGCCAGAGGTCTGCAAAACTCCCACCTGCATCCCTCTGACTTAAACATCTACTGGATGAACACCTGCAGTCCTGGATGGACCCTTCCTGCCTTACAGGTGTGAAACCAGGACACGGAGTAACAGGAGTGATAAAACCTTTCCTTGGTTACAGTCAGATGAGAAATTTCAAGTGAAACTCCCCCTCACACTTCAGAGAGCTTGAAGCAAGAAATCCACCATGGAGCTGTGGGAAGGCCTCGTTAGAGCATTTTCTGCACTAGCTTACAGTTGTAGGTCACACTACACCTGCCTGTCACCCGAGAACTAAAATAGAGACAATAACAGTGATGAAGAGAGTCCAGATGAGCCACATCATTAAAGCTGCTAAATCCTCTTAAGGGAGGAGCTTCCATGCAGCAGGACAGAGATTGCCCACAGGAAGGGCTTTCTCCAGGCACTCAGCTTGCATCTTGTTCTATTTCTGTCGCACGCAGGTAAGAAGCTGAACAAACACTGCAAGACTTCACCCAGCCCTGCAGCACAGGGATGAGAATGTCATCTCAGCGGTCCTCAGAGCCCTTGGCAAGGATGGAGAAACACAGGCAAAGAGGGGTTCAGGTCCAAAGAGGCTACACCAAGTGAAGATATTTTGGCAGCAAGATCCTTCTATGAAAGGGGCGTTAAATGACACAATGCTAGGAGTGAGGAGAGGCTACTCTCTTCTCTGAGCCACTCCAAATCCACACATAGGCTCGCAAGCAGTTGGCAAAGGTTCTTTTCACCTACGAGGGCAGCCCAACATGAGCAAGCACTCATGGATTTTTTTTTTTTTTTTAGAAAGCACAACTGCAGCTGTAGGAGCTCCTGCTCCAGCCGAAGGACCAAAAATAAGTATAAATGTTAAAAACCACCTCGCTGTTGCAAGAGGTTCTGCTATGGAACACTGGCAGGTCTTCCACCTCCCATGCAGTGACACTGCAGAACAGGTCACTGACTGTACCACCAGTGCTCTTCTGCCTCATTAACACTTTCTTCCCACTTAGTGATCATGAACTATTTAGTAAGAACTGAGTAATTTGTCATTTTTACAGTCTGTCATATGCTTGACATCAGCATACTGCAGCACACTACTGGGACTGCTCCTCTCACTAGACACCTCCATCTAGATTTTCAGAGCAATGTTTTCTACACTTTGACCTCGTGGTCCACCAAAGTGATACTAGCCACAGGCTTCTGCTTGACTGTTCTCACGCAGAGAGCAAGCTTCACAGCAGCAAGTTCACATCTCAGGCTTTGAAGGGGATTTTTCTCAAGCCCAAGATGTCTGAGAAAGCAAAAAAAACCAACAAGAAAAAGCAGGGAGAGGAAGTATCACTGATGGCAGATTTCAAGACAGCACTCTCCAGCTGTTCACCATTGCTTGCACAGAAGCACATGGGTGTTGTCAGAAACTAACTACCCAGAGGCCTCACAAGTCGTGGGATGTGTTACATCCCTGTGAACCTCTATCGTCAACAGCAGCTCAAACACCTCCAAGAGCAGCTCTTCTCCCCAGCCCCACTACCTCTGAGACACCGTCCCTCCCTGGCACAGCTAGTAAAGTTCCAAGCTCTTATCTTATACGCAATATACTAGAGCTTGTCCAAGACATAGGAACACTTTATCCTAAACTAGCTTTACAGTTTACTGAAGCCAATGTTTAGATTTCAGGATAGTTGGGTTTGGGTTTTTGTTTCGGGTTTTTTTGTACCAAACACCCCATTTTATATTAAAGCATACACAGCAGAGCTTTAATGCTCTGGGGCAGAATCAGCATGCCTGGAGTGTAACAAGCCGCCACCCCCTTATCCCCCCTATCAACAGATTTGTTACCAGTCACATTGCAAATGCAATTCCCAGCCAACATCTACCCAGCTGCTGAACTGCAAGCACGACTCTGAACTGCTCATAGGGCTCTTGAAAGGGAAGAGGGGGAAAAGGGACACAGCAGGCTGGGCCAGCACTAGATTTCTCTAGTCGTAATAGGGTAAGATCGCTACAGAAGCATCTAATCCACATCCTGGAAATCAATCAAGACAGAGCCGACCGAAGCCAGCTGTATGCCCAGTCTCATCCGCAGGCAGCAGAGGCACTCGGCCGATAGCCCCGCACGGCAGCAACCCGCAGGACCCGCTCCGCGGGCACCGGCCCCGCTGCCCCGGGCACGTCTCTCTCAGGTCACTCACCAGCTACGCCAGGGACCACAGCTCAGCCCCCGACCCGAGCGCGGCGGGGCGCGCCTGAGCACGGCCCGCGGCGGGACCGGCGCCCCGACAGGCTCCCCGGGCCCGCACGCAGCCCCG
>VZRO01000437.1:1000287-1154873 GCA_013397915.1 Daphoenositta chrysoptera | reverse complement strand
GGCTGTGCGCCCCCGGCCCCGCCGTGCCCGCGGCCGTGGGCTCCTGCCGGCGCCCGGGGCTCCGCGCAGCGCCCGGCACTGAGCGCGCTGCTCGCTCCTCAAACCGCGCCGCGCGTTTGCCTTTGCCCACCTGTGAGGCCTCGGCCGCTGCCTCCGCCTCTCCACCTGAGACCCAACCACCGCGCTCCGCTCGGGCGGGTGGCCAAGGCAGCGCGCCGGGGCCCTTTGCCCTGCTCGCTGCACTTGCCCTGAGCCCGTCCGCTCCCGTGAGCGTCTGGCCCGTCTGGCAGGTACAACAAGCGCGCACACAAACACACAAACACCCCTTAAACGTTTAAGGCCACTCGCTGCTTGTCTGGTCCTGCGAGACGCACGCTGTGGCTCCCTGCCCAGTAGAAGCAAACCTGATGACCCACCGAAAGATTTTTCCAGTGGGCAATTTCGCTGCCCAAGTGAATCCTGTACACATCACCCGGGCTGCACATTGTTCCCCCTCCAAACCCCGTTAAGCTCTTGTTTGCCCCAGTGCCTCCAGCACTGTGAAGATGGTGAGGTGTTCGCATGCTGTGGCTGCTGTTCGCTCTGCTGACCAGTGCCACTGCATTCTTTCCATGGGCTTCTCTGTTTTGTGTAGTGTATCCGCTCTGCGCAGCAGGCAGCAAGCTCAAACCACCAGCTCTTTGTTCTTGGCACGTGGCATAATTAGCCCAATGGGATCCTGCCTCTTCTCTACTGGCAGAACGCAAATAAAAATAAAAGTGGTAAGGCAATCTAACAGTAACAACAACGTGATCCTATGTAAATCCTCATTTCAAAGATTCTAAACCCAAACCAATCAAGCCAATCCTAAAATGAAGGAAGATTGGGAGGTCCCTCACCCTTCTGAGGAGCAACATTCATCACTTTCCTGTGTTCTGCTGTCCCGGCAGAAGGAGGACTAGCAAACTCATGCAGCTCAAGGTCCCAGTCCTCATTCCTGGGGGCACCAAAAACCAGTTTGGCTTTTGTACTGAGACCGGTGTACAGTGGCCACTGTACTCTCTCCAAAAAGATGCCTCTTGGTCATCTTTCTGTGTCTGAAGACTAATTCCTTACTATGCCACCAGGCTTTGACAAAAAGATTTTAAAATGTCTTCTTCTAGGCTGTGCTTTATTCATTGCACTTACTTGACTTTAATTCTTGCATTTAGAGCCCTGTGCAGTCCAAACCTTTCCTTGTAGCTCCCAGTCATTTCCTCTGGTACCAGGATTAAACACATCCTCCTTCCCTTTTTCAGCAGTGGCACTCAGCAGCCTTCCCACTAACCTGTGTTTTATCCTGCAGGCAGCTTTTTTGTCAGGATGAGCATGTGGTCATGTAATGGGCAAAGCCGTGCAAGTCCTCCTTCGTGCACGTTGGACAGCGTGAGGCAGGAGGGGCCATGGGAGGCGGCTGCACCTGGAGAGCAAGTGTCACTTGCTGAGTGCCACACACCTTGCATGTGGCACCCTGGGCTCCACCCTCCTCCGTGCCACCAGCAGGTAAGTGCAGGCTCATCAGCTGGCATGAGGGCACAGCTGGGCAGAGGGGATTGAAATGCAGGTGCTGAGGCAGAAGAGGGACAAGAAGGTGGAAGTGAAATGACTCGCTCTGTGAAGGGGTTTTTGTCGGTGTGGTCTCGCCACCCCGATTTCTGCAGCTGTTCACAGCAATACCAGGCTATCCATGGCCTGAAAACTGTCTATTTTGCTCAGACTCCTTTCTCATACAAAAAAAATTTGTAAGGCCAGTTCTTAGTGTCTAAGATGAGGACAAATTATGCATGAGAATTACTTGGGGCAATATCTGAAAATTCATTTACAACCAGTCTTGGTGACTGTGTCTTTCTGGAAATCAGCAGCACTCCAGCATCTCTTTTCAAGCAGAATTAACCTTCATTAAAAACAATTCTATTCTCAAACAAAACATTTAAGGTACTTTTCCTTTACCCCTTCTCTCTCTGTAATAGCTTTGTCTTTAAATTAAACATCCACTCAGGCTAATGCCTGTTCTCTGTAAGCCAGAATGCTTACCTATAAAGGCACAAGGCTTGGTGGGGCAGGTGAAATAGCATCTGCCTGTTCTTATATTTAGTCTTCCTCCTCTGTGTGCTGACAGATTATCCAAGCCTACAGGTACTGAGCATGTAGCTTGTTTCTGATTCTTACAAAAAGTGTCCTACTTTGAGGAAGGAAGCCTGGGCTCAAAATATTTCCCCTGAGGATTAGTGAAAGGCTGTTTCTTAAAGAAAATGGGTCTTAAATAAAAAGTGATTACAAGGTGCAGTGCAAATGGGTTGTGCCAGCAGCTCTGGTGCCTGAATTCATTTGTGTCAGAGGCTTTAAGAACGGAATACGTGTTAGCAAGGGCAGGGTGGGAGTGTATATGCATCAGTGATTGCATGTATAACTGGTTTTGCTTGAGTGCCACTCAGATATGAACCAGTGAGTCTAGAAAAAGCATTAAGCCTATACCACTGCATTTGCTGAGAGAAGGGAATAGGTTTTAAAAGAGAGCTTCCAACGTGCCTGAATTTTATTAGAAAGTCTGACGTGAATCATGCTCTTCTGAAGGCTTGCAACAGGGACTTGGCAGCAGAGGAGAAACAGATCTACTGAGATGTTGCAGCTAAGCTGTGCACAGATGGCAGACTAAAAGCCCAAGTATAAACAGCATCTTTTACAATGTACACATCAGGCTGGATTCTCAGCTAGTGATTAGACAAAAGTGCTTGTAAGAAAACACCCAGGCTGGAGAAACCCACCATTATGAGGCATGTAAGGCCGAAAACCGAATACCATTTCAAAGGCAGCCAGAGACCAGCCAATGGGTCATTGAGCCAAGCAATCTGTTTTTGCCTTGGGCCATCTTCATTTCCAGCACAACAACCATTCCCTGTCAAATGAATACTTTCTTTTTAGGAGGAATTAATCTCTGTACCAAATCAAGTCATGGCCTATTCTGTGGGTAAACAAGGGAAGTCTGCACAGGAGTCCAAGTCCTTGCGATGCAGCTTCATACAGGTTCTGATTCATTTGTACACAAGGTCTGTTTCCTCAGGCACAGGGGAATACTAATGCTCTGCACAGAGCTGGCTGGCTGGGTTTTTGTGGCTGCTTGCAGCCTTGCCCAGGGTTGTGAGAAGCTGCACAGTTCCCACTGCTTTGCGATGAAAAACACAAATATGGCATGGGTGGCTGCTAATTATGGGTGGCTGCTAATGATGGAGGGAGCTACGGCCCCCTCATTCTCTGTTGGTAAACCCATGTCTGGGTGGGTAGGGGCCATCCTGGAACAGTCGGATGCAAGCAAGAAAGCTTCCACCATTTATGTACAGGCAGCTCTTCGTGTCTTTCTGAGGCTGGGATGGAAGGTCTCAGGATTGTTCGGGTGCAAGCTGCAGAGTGGAAGGGACCAAACTTCTTTTCTTTAGTCTCAGAGGATGTCTGAGAATAAAAGGTCTGAGGTTTAGCTGGCACAGGTTGCTGCCCAGTGTTGCATGCACCAGAAGGAGGAAATTAGTCTTTGGCATTAGGGAGAACAGAGAAACAGGAAGACACGTGGATTTCTAATGTTTGCATATCTATTTCCCTTAAAAAGTCTTTGAATTAGCCACACATTACTGTGACTCTAAGAGGGGAAGGATTTCTTTGCTGACAGGGCCAAAACATTGAGTGGTCCAGGTGATCTGTGACAAGTGCTGTAATTATCAGTACAAACTGCCCAACTTTTTTCTTTAAAGTTCTTTCAAAATTGCTTTGACAAGGAGAAAATACTTCAAAAATAGAGCAAAGAATTGCTGGGTGTGTGGGGGAGGGGGTGTTTCTGTTTAAACTCCGAGTTAAAAACAAAATAACCAAACAATGTAGAGTTCATGGTTAGCGTCTGTTTGATAGCACAGTATAAAATAGAAAGAATGCAAAGCACAATTTAAAATTACAGATTTTGTCAAGTCTAATTTGAAGTGTGTTCATGGCACCGTAAGTGGAATCCTTTTTTATTTGCCTCAAGCTGTGATTTACTATCAGATTAATCATATAGAAAGAATAATGGCTAGAGTGAACAGCAATAAAAGTGCAGTGGTTGCTGAAGCTTGTGGGGCAAGAGGGGACTATTTTAACTTATATTAGGGGAAGACATGTTTATGGAAAGGTATGCTTTCAGGACTAAAATATTTTTAATATTCTGTGTTTTAGGACTTCCAAGTGCACGGCAGCTTTAGTAAGGGAATCTTATTTTCCTGATGACCAGTTGCCCTCCCCTGGATGAAATGAGAAATGCAGGCAATTGAAGTTTTCCAGGAGTTTGACTTGGATAAGCTAAAAGTAAACTATTCTGCCAGAGGCACCATATACCTGGGGAGCAGATTTGTCTGTAGTTGGGTTATTTTGGATCCTGGTATGGGTCCCTCACAGCTGACTATTACAGAGGTGACAGCACTCCCAAACTTGGTATTTTGCGAGGAAATGTTGATCCCCCTCAATAAGTGCTGGAAAATCCAGCACATACGGATGTGTCTTCCTAGGCACTAGATTTGGGACTATTGAACTCTACATTTTTTTGATCTGTTAAGCCCTAGCAAGTATGGAAGCCTGTGCCCTCATACATGTTGGATATCTACCTGACCCTTGACATGGGAAATTTGCTGGAACAAATCATCAAGATTTACCATCCTGTGCTTTCCATAATTTCTCCATTTAAAAAAAAAAAATCCTCATAGAAACAAATCTCAAAAGGTCTGTGAGCAGGTCAAAGATGTCTCTGGATTAAGAGTCCATGACTGTTGCCACGGGCTTGCTCATTTGAGACAGAAGGCAGAAAATTTCTGGATGGGTTTCAGAAATGCCTCCTAAGGCATTCTAACTAAGGAGCTCTTGCTTGTTTTGCTGAGCCCATGGGCATGCCTGGGCTAACAACATCCACAGTGGGACTTTGTGAAACTAGGTGGATCTAGGACTTGACCCAATTTTACAATCCTCCTTGTGCCTTTTGCAGTCATCCTTGATAACCAGAAATTAATTTCGAAGGGGTAGCATTCAGGCTCAGTCCTTTTAAACACCTGTTGATACCAATGAACACCTGAAGAATTTGACTGTACTCCTGAGGCTTCTACAGTAGACACCAAATTTTTTTTCTTCCTCTTACTCAGCAGTATCCTGTTTCATCAGGTGTGCTCTCTTTCCTTGGAGATACAAGGTGGTTTGTTTGTGTCTGTTGCAGGTGTACTGATTTTGGCTGGGGTGGAGTTAATTTCCTTCACGGTGGCTGGTACAGGGCTGGATTTTGGATTTGTGCTGAACAGAGGGTTGATAATAGAGGTGTTTTTGTTATTGCTGAGCAGGGCTCACACAGATCCAAGGTTTTTTCTGCTTTTCCTGCTGCCATGGTGGTGAGGGAGTTGGGGGTGCATGGGAGGCTGGGAGGAGACACAGCCAGGACAGGTGACCCAAAGTGACCAAAGGGATATTCCAGAACATATGGCATCGTGCTCAGTATGTAAACGAGGGGGAAAAGGAGGAAGAGGGGACATTTGGAGTGGTGGCATTTGTCTTCCCAAGTAACCACTGCATGTGATGGGGCCCTGCTCTCCTGGAGGTGGCTGAACACCTGCCTGTCCATGGGATGAACTGAATTAATTCCTCGCTTTGATTTGTTTGTGTGCCTGGCTTTGTTTCCTTTTTAAAATTGAACTGTCTTTATCTCAACCCATGAGTTTTCCAGCTTTTACCCTTCCAATTCTCCCCCCAATCCTGTTGGTGGGGAGTGTGCAAGCAGTTGCACAGCACTTGGTTGCTTGATGGGGTTATTTTGAATTCCAGCCTCCTGTTCAGAGAGCAACAAGGATATCCACTGTTATTCAGGGAATCAAGTACAATCTTTTTTCTAAAGGCAGATTGCTGGAGCACAGTGAGTTTCACCTATAAACTTCTTTTGATCTAATATTTACAGACTGAAGTGATATTCTGGATTTTATGTGCAGCTTTGCACAGTGAGGTTACAAAATGCCAAAGCACTATGAGATTCCTCCCCTCCCACAAGATTTGAGCTGTTTTGCTTAATATCTTTCCATAACAGTCCTTCTTAGGTTGGGTTGCCTGGCTAAGCATATGCATTTTTCTGCGTGATAGGAAGAAAAATCCAGAGTGCTGATAAGATTGCTTTCCTCCAAAGTTCGTAGCTTGAATGCAGAGCTGAATGCATCTGCCCTTGTCTTTCAAATTATGAAGAAGAGAATTGGCACTAGAAAAACATGGACGCATCTGGCCAGATCTCACACATGATTAATTTCTGGCACCCACGTTGACCTAGATCAGCTTCATCTGATAGAAGGCTGAATAAATGTTTTTAAATACTCATCTATATCTTGAAATTTCTTTTAACTTTCTTTTACATTGGACTGAGATGAATGAACATTGCTGATCCCCGTTGATCTGAGTGGGGGGTGTGCCAGGGCAGATGCTCTTGCCTAGGCAGTATTATTTCTACACCCCACAGCTCCAGAGACTGGTGAGAAGTCATCCTTTTCGGTCCAGTTAGCATAAACACTTCAGAAAACCCGAGGAAGGAGAACCCAGTTCAAGGTCTGCCCAAGTGGATGAGAGCGTTCGGGAGCTGGTACTGGCAGGCTGGGTGTTTTCTCAGGGAATTGTGTGCAACACTGGCACGATTTACCTGAAGGAGCAAGGCGAGTGGAACAAACAATCCTATGACACTAATACCTCTTACATAAGCTCAGATCCACAAAAGTATTTAGAGACTTAATTCCCTTCAATTTCATTTATGAAGGCATCCAAGTTCCTCCTTGCTATGTTAAGCCATTTTAAATCTTGCATTGGAAAGAATCTGTTTTTTGCCTTTACCTCACTCTCTTTCCTCACACAGAGGCACGTTTCAATGACCACATGGCCAGTGAAGTGCCCAAATGCACCCCTGCATCACCTACTTAGGCACGTAAAGCTGCAGCAAACCACACGGAGGAATGAAATCCCTGGGTGCCCCTGGCAACTTGCAATTAGTCATGAGTCTTTCTTCCACTTGGTGTCTCCCTTTAGTCTCAAATCTGGGGCTAGATCTCCAATAGTGCTCTCCTGGGGACGAATATTTGTTATTTGCACCGTATAAAGCACTTCAGAGTTTCAGTGGTGCACCATGACTCCCCCGTGATTAGCAATATAAAGAACTCACAAAATGTGAGACTCCATTTCCCTCCCCTCCCAGCTGTATAGCTTTGCTGTATGCTTCCCATCAGTTTTGAATGTGTTTAGGAAATTAATATATTTATTTTTGGTTACTGTTTTTGTTTGAGAAAGTAATATATTCATTGCCTAATTTGATCTAGTTTTTGTTACAGAGAGCTAGGGCTGGCTTGACTCACCCTCTAAGTGCTAGAGAAGTTCACAGGCATGCAGGAGGAATGCAAAGTGTTACTTCACTGACTTAATAAAATTGTATTTTTTAAAGGGGTAATTTCAAATTAACACCAAATAAGGGCAAACTCTTTGCCCTTGTGCAGAAACAGGTAAGGCAAGCAATATTCTAAACTTTCTTCATATTGTAGTGGAAAAAATTCAGGGAGGGGGGAGGTGATTTAAGCTTTTTTCCACTAGAACCCAATTTCTTTACAGAAATCTTTTCTTTCTTACATTTCTTTTTTTTACATTTCTTTACATATAAGAATTACTTGATAGGGAAATCCATAAGCTTGAATTCCTTTTCAATTTATGTATAGTGCAATCCAGTTTTTCAGTGACAAAATCTACACTGGAAGTCTCTGCTTTAAAGACTTCAGATATTTGCAGCTACATGGAAAACGCTGTGGCTCACAGCATAAATGTGCTAATGTGCTTGATTCACTCCTGTTTCTGGGCCTTTTCTGTTCTGCCAGTTCCTCTGAGATTAAATCTCTGAGAGAAAGTTGTCCAAATCTAATGTGTTTGGCAGTCCCCTCAAATAAAAGCTCCTTTCTCCAAAGACTGCTTGGTGTCTTGCTTAATTCTGATCTGGAGACCTAGAGACTAGACTCTCAGCTAGTATAAACGAGGGAAGTATACCACATAACAGCAGCTGAGGATCTGGAAAACAGTATCTACCAATAACGTCTTACTTCATGTGGGTTCTATCCAAATAATTCACTAGCCCTCCTGTGGGAGAACAAAGCACAGTATATTTCTTTTTACGAGCTGTTTTGCACATAAATGCTCTTTGCAGGCCTAGTACATCTTCACTGAACCCAGTGAGAGCAAGTTGGCAAAATCTGTGTGCAGCTTATTTTTAAATCCTTTTAAAATCACAGAGGAATGTTCATCAGATTGCAGATCCCCAATGCAAAATAACTGCAAAGTGTGCCAGCGTTTTCTCAGAGCAGATGCTGAGATAAATACCCTCCTTTTGCTGTGCTTGTGTGGGAGGAGCGGGGTATCCTGGGCTTTCGGGGCTGTGAGATACGGAGTGTGGATGGGGATGGACATGCCATCTAGCGGCTGCTTGTCCCGACTGCTTGGACAATCTTGCCGCAAATTACTGACAGGATCCCCGTTTGTCTGTGGAAAGTTTAAAAATAGACATCACGGAGTTTTATCTGAAAATCTTAAGTGGTCCATCTCTTCCATACAGCACCAAGCTGGAAGATTTCTGTATCAGGCTTCATCTGGTTAGCTGGATTTTCAACAACCAGTGTTTCTAATAGTCACTCAGTCAGGGGTTTGTCCGCTGACACTTCCCCTGACACAAGAAACAGAGCTTCTGTCACTTACTGTGGGTGAAGTTTTCCCTCTCCAGAAGATTTTGCCGCTCTCCCACTTGCACGACTTTCCCCACCATGCCCCATTTGACTCCTACCCTTTTGAGCTGTCTCAGCAGCTCCACTTAGTCCCTGGTGCAGGGGTGCCACAGGGGTGGTAGCACTGCAGAGGAGGCTCTGGAGCAGCTATAAACAGCTCTTTAATTCTAGTCCTCATGCCAAAATCTGACTAAGGCTGCTATGAAAGGGATGTTAGATGTGGGAAAGCAATTTTCAACCCTCAGGATCCTGCTTGCCACCAGCAGAGTTTCCCCAGCGAGGAGAGGCAGAGCAGCATATTCCACACTGTCTGTAGACACCCTCCACTGAGCCAGCACTGAGCAATCCCATACATCAGGCCAATATCAAATGCAACCACAGAGGAGGCTTTCCCTTATCTTTCAGGACAGTTACCAAGCTATACATCACTTGAGCAGGCTGGGAACTATGGGAGATTGTGGTTTCTGGAAACACGGGAAAATCTTTTCATGGTTAGCACTAGCAATGAAATTTGTGGCCCACCTCCATCTGGGCTGAGCCACGGGTGATCATTCTTGGAGATGAGCTTCTCTCAATGTCAAAGGGCAAATAAATAACTAACTATGTGTGAATGCACATTTCAAGGAAAAATCATGGTTTTTTGCCTTCTCCCTTCCCTTCCCTCATTTTGCCTTGGAGAAGTTACGGGTTTCCTCAGGTCCTCTGAGAGGTTGAAAACTGTCCAAAATGTGCTTCAGGAAAGTGATCGCTCAAAGTGAATCAGTTTGCAGTGTCTGCTCACCATCTGTGTGCCTTTAGGAGATTGTCACACTTTCGGCTGGCTTCATCCATCTCTCTAATTCCTTGGTTACAGTCAAAACAGTTTTAAAAGGGTTTGGTTCCCACAGTGGGAAAGTAACTAGGACGCTGCCTGCTAGTATCACTTCACCCAGGAGCAGCTGACGCCTCTTGGAAAACTTTGAAAAGCAAATTTCTCTTCTGAGTCAGTTCTGCTGATGTAGCTTCTACTCTGAGAATTACTCTGCTCTCCTCTGTTTCTATATTTGTAAGGGCACTTGTATGAGAAGAGGATCCGGCTTTCCTGGAAGGATGCGCTGCCTTTGGTGAAGTCATGAGCTTCTGTGGCATTGGTTCACCCACTCTGAACCATCTGAACTGGTTGATTTTCAGGCAGAAGGAGTCTGATACAATGAGCCATGACTTTCTGGTCTGACATGTTTTGAATTATTATTCCTCCTCTGTTACATTTTTCATAGAAATGCCCCAAGCCACTGACAGACTTGGTTTAGCAATAAAGAAATAATCGTCTCCACAGCAGCTAATGGGATGCCAACAAAGATGCTATGTGGCTGAGTCATCTTCATGTTGCAATAGTGCTGCCCAGCTAGCCACCCTACGAGGTTTAGCAGGCCCAGACTTTTCAGCTGGGATAATTCATCTCATGCAGTCTCTCTCAATAAGCTTCAGTAACTAGAGGGGTGAAAAAAATGCCCTTTTCATTGCAGAAGAAAACTGATGGTCTCACCACCTAAAGTGCTGACTGTCCCAATATGTATCTTCATTAAATTTGGCAGTCAGTAAGAAGGTTTGGAAAAAACTGTCCTTTCATTGTCTGAGAGCTCAACGAATGATCCCATAGCACCCACTGATCTGTCACTAAGCTCAGACTGTTGGCACATGGATGGGTTTCTAGTGCACATCATGGCAGCTAAAGAGGAGTTTGATATCGGAATAACCATGGGGGATCAGGGCCAGGATTAGATAGAGAGAGGAAGCAGGAGACCAAAGATCAGTTTACTGTGAATGAATGATTACACCCTACTACTTGCCTGATCTCTGGAGGGATAATTGCACCCACCCCGCTGATGAGCAGCACCAGCTCTCTGCTGCCTCCATGTCACAAGCAGGAACAGGTGTCTCCACAGCTTTTCTTGCCTGTTCTCATCTTGCCGCCTCTTGCTGCAATGTGAAAACTGTTTGATTTTCTCCACTGGGCCATCTTCTGCGCTGGATCCCTCCCCAGAGGGCAGAGCTTCAGTTGTCTCACTCTGAGGCTCCCTGCATCCTGTTCAAGAGTGAATTGTCCAGGTTACCTGGGGCTCTCCTCACTCACCTCTTCAGTAGCATCATTTGTAGACTGGCTTTTAAGATATGACATAAAAAGGCAGCTACCAAGCTGTGTCCAGGTCTCAAACCCTTATGTGACGTATTGATAACTGGGGCCACTACCCAGAGTTGGACACAATTGAAGGGACAGGCAGCATGTTGTATCCTGGGGTTGAACAATAGCACCATGCTCCAGACAGGCTGGGTCCTTCCTAAGCAGCAGCAGTAGGTACCTGGCCCTCTCCACTCTAAGGGTGACTGCGTGACCAGGAACAGGGAAGGGGCCACTTCCTGGTGGCCCCAGGGGATGGCCTGCTTCATCCTGGCAGTGTAGAGGTCCAAGTGGACATTTATAGCACAACTGCCCACAAGGGATTTATGGCTTGGCTCTGGCACTGTGGCAAGCTGCTGGATACTGTGAGTGTGGTATAAATTGGTGGGAGGAGAGGCACAAAGCCAGAGCTCCAAGAGAACACGCAGGAGGTCTTGCTGGCTTATGTGTGTGGCAAAATGATGGCTGAGGAGGCTGCTACTAGAAATGTGGATATCACATGTGTTGCTCTAGTAGATGCAGCATCATATAAACATTTAAGAGTTAGAGCTCTTAAAATGGTATTCTGTAAGCACAGGGTTGTTTCCCCTGTAAAAGAGGCCATCTCTCCTGCAGTACCAGAAGAAATAAGTGCATCTCTCCACTCCTATTTCACTTTGCCCTGATGTACACTAAGACAAAACCAGCAGAGTGTGGAGAGGGAGGCAGTAAAGAAGAAAAATATGTTTGCACTTCCAGCGTGCAAAGAGTTTGAACATTGCAGTTTTATTTGGATCTTGAGGCACACTGTGCACCCTAGCTGAAGGCCAGACACCTTGGGTGTGTTTGTCAGTGTTGGGCTGAGGAGGGAACATCAGTGTGTGGCATTAACCAACTATGTTCCTTTCTAAATTCCCTCTGCTGGCCTGAGGATTCGTGTGCCACAGCAACATGATCCCAAAGCCTAGCAGGGCTCATGTGTGCTTCTTGGCTTTCCAGCACCTCATTTCCATGTGTGCTGAGGGGCTATGGTGACGGAGGGGAAGGCTCTGGTTATGATCCCGTTGAGAGCTGAGTGTTACCAGAGGTCATCACTGCTGATGGCTCTCGCCTGTGTGAGAGAAGCCACTTGGGTTTCATCCAAACCTTAGACTCCACAACACTGAAGCCATCACCACATCTGCTTGCACAGCTGCACAGCCCCTCACTGGCAGGCTCGGTGGAGAGAACAGTGCTGAAATATGGTGCAAAGACTGATGACACAGTGTCTTTTGTGGAGATAAAGGGAGGCCGGTCCCTTTCATCACTGCTTAAGCAATTGTTTCAGATGTCTTTGCCTTGCTTTTGTTCTGGTCAGGGTGGAAGTTGGAGGCCCTGGTGGCTGCAGGACAACCTTTGCCAGAAGGTACAGCTCCCTGGATGGGGAGGGGACAGTTCTCACTCCCAGTTCACCAGAAGGCAGCCCCACACTGGGGCATCTCCATCTGCCTTACCCATACTAGAAAAGCCTGGTGTGCAGGGACTCCCCTGCTCCTGTCCATTGGCATGTCTTGTGAAAAGAAGGGCCCTTCAGAAAGATTTCTGCTTCTGGCTCAAGAAGTAAATGCAACACAAACCAGTGACACTTATTCCCATCTGACCCCCACAGTGGTCCTGTTCCTAAACGGAGGCCCAGCTCTGCTGTTTCCCTGCATGCAGTATGGCAGCCAGGAGTGTGGCTGCCTAACATCAAAGTTAATTAGCATCCAAAAGCAAATAAATCAATCAATACATTCCCAGCCTCCTTAGAAAATCTCATTATTGGGAACCGACCCAGGCAGCGACTCCCAGGAAGAACTACAGAGGAAGAGCTCCTCCAAAGCTGTAATTTTTAAGGTTGTACCACTTGGAGAATAATTACAACCAGCAAAACAATGTTCACATCTCACATTAATATAAAGTAATGACTGCATGCCTGTAGCCAGCTAACCACAGAACTGAGAAGAGACTGTCAACTCTTCTGCCCTGCCATAATACAAAGCATCTTGGAAATGCTAACAGCCACTGCACGCCAGCCCCTTGTCATCCCTCCTTCTTAAAGACACAGACCAAGGGCTGCTTTGGCCTCTGAACACTGCTGGTACAGGAGATGTCGTCACTGATGAGTTTCCTTTCTGTCTAAACTAAAAATGAAAACTAATATGTTTATAATTTTCAGTGAAGCAGAATTTTAAGATAATTTCAGACATTTATAAAAGCTTTTGTTTCAGAAAAATACTGCTTCTGGTTTTGGAAAAGTGTCAAATTTCAAAATACCATTTTGTCTTCCTTCCTTTCTACATTATATTTGCTATCCTTTTTGCACTACTTCCAAGTGTCCAGCATGTGTTTATGGTGAAGTGCAATGAAATAGTGGAAGCAAGAAGAACATACAAATAAATGAAATGATAAAACAAACCAAATCAAATATTATTTTTGAAACTCCAGCACTATTATTACTATAGCTGGAAAAAAATCTAATATGAAGTATTTTTCTGTGGGAATGAAAATCAGAAATCAGGGAGTATGAAATCATCTCCCTTTAGACTGAGATAAAAAGTGAATAAAATATGGCTAGAGTATTCTGGAGATCATGATCTAGAGAGAACACCTTTGTTGCTGGTCGCATATACTGAAGGGATTGTTACCAGATTATCTGTCATCAGAAGGAGACTTCTGTAAGTTTAGAGTCAGTCCCTACTTTTGGTAGTGGAGGATGTTCATGTTACCATCTTTATACGTCAGACTAATTAGCTGTCTTAAACAAAGTGTTTGGGAGGCCACACTATTTTATCAGAAAATTCTTCTGCTGTGACTTGGTTTGAGTCTTTCAGGAGATTTTTCGTGGATGGTGCAGTCCACTTATGCTTCAGCACCCAGGTTCTCATGCAGGATCTTGGAAGATTTCCCATTGCTCTCCCTCATCTATTGTGTTTTTAGAGCTATCAGGAGGACTAGTAACACAGTTGCTTATTGGTTATCAATGCTTAAACTAAATAAATAAAAAAAGAAAGAAAAAGTCAAAGGGATGTGAGGGCAGAGATTGTGCCAAAATCCATGAAGTCAGCAGAGCTGGCAAGGGTTCATGAAAGATTAGAGAACCACTACTGTGGTTTTAATGGACTGGAGTAAATCTAGTGGCAATATTATTTCAACAGCCTGGGTGCAAAGTTTTGTAAATGATGTTTTGCAAAACAGCCAGATCAGCAGTGATGGAGTAATGGTTTTAATTTCCACTGACTGGACACCTGCTTTACCTCCGGGAAAGGATGAACTGGAAGCTCTTTGTAAGCCTCTTGCCATCTACAGGCCCAAGCCCTGGCCTGAGGAGTGGCCAGCCAGCATCTTGAACTGCACAGACAGGAGTGTCCCACTTGGCAGCCACTGAGGACATTCCTTGGCTCATCTGCAGAGCTTAACACCAGAGGCGTTCATGCTCTACTTGGGGCAGAGACTGTGGGACAAGGCAACTTCTCTGCATCTCTTCAGTCCCTTTGCACCCTCCACACAGCCCAAACTTGCCTCATGTCCTAGTGCAAAGCTGTAACCACTGGGCACGGGGAGGAAACAGCTCACTCCTGTGCTGATCTGCTTGAACCCCCTGAGAGACCAAGGGAAGGGACCTGAAGGGGAAAAAGTGGCCTGAAAAATTGTACTTTTACTCTGTGTCACTTTGAAGCCACCCCCGGAGATCTGTCAGCAGCTGACATATTTAGGATAATCTTTATGCCTCTGCAATCCAGTTCAGGGTTGAAAAGCAAAATACAGAAGGTGTCATCAGCTCCCAGCTGGAGCCTCACCTTCTTTGCTGGGGACAATTGCAGCGAAGCAGGGACTCTGGCCCTAATTTGCAAAAAACAGAGGAGTTTCTGGGTGTCCTGTTCCTTCATGGCACTAGGCAATAGGCAGTGAATCTCATTTATCTTCCAAGAATCTCAGAAAGCCTGGCAACTGCACCGACACCATCTTGCTCCAACTGAGAACTAAGGAATTTTGCCGCAAGATCCATTCGAAACCCGCCTGAGCTTTCCAAGCCCACTGTTCCCTTGGGGCAGGGGAGGCAGGGAGAGAGGCTTGTGTTGATTAATATTAGAAGAAACTCCCCTGAAAGAATGATAGATCATGGCTTGGTGACTCCAGAATCTTTTCTTGTTTCTTTCTTTGATGGGAGGAGGGGGAACTGGAAACAAAAGGCCTGGGACGGGGGGAATGGAGGGAGGGGTGTGTTTTGAAATCTGCTTCCTTTTGGCCACGCTTGAACTTCCAAGAGCCTGGTTTTGACTGACATCCCTAGGAAATGGGAGAGAAAACTCCATGCTGAGCCGGCTCTCTGCCCAGCAGAGGAAGGAGGAGGCATCTGGCTCCAAGGAGCTGAAATAGATGCCTTTAATGTGTCTGTCAGCCAGCATCACAGAGGTGCACTTGGGCTTTTCAGCTGGAGCACTCTTTTGCTGCAGGCTTCCCGGGCCTCTTTGGGGTCCACTTACCTGGGTCCTGCATCCACATTTACCTGGATGGCTCCAGGTGGAAGAGTGGAGGAAGCCCAGACACAGAGCCACTGTGCATTCACAGCTAGAAAGGAGGGAATGGGCACACTGTTGCAAAACTTGGCTTTGCCCTTCCGAGCAATCCTCTGTGCCAGTGGCAGGAGGGGTGGCAGAGAACAGGGACTGCCACCCAAATCATTTCAGAGACATGCAGTCCAAGAATGTGGAGAGGAAGTGTGTTAATAAGGGTATCATCCATGCCATGCAGCTGCCCCCCTGCCTGCAACCCCAGGGGGCCAAACACTGGCCCATATGTGGGGCACATGTCAGAGCAGAGCATCACAGGGAAAAATGGGAAAGCAGCCCTGAAAAGCGAGATCTGCTGCTCGTGTTGCATCGAGCTGGGATGGGAATGTGGGAAGGGAGTTAGGGAGAAATCAGGGTAAAAGGCTGTCAGCATTATCTAAAGCTTGAAAATGGTGAGTGAGACTACAGAGGCAAGTGCAGGATGGTTGTGCCAGGATGGATGCTCGGAGCACCACATGGCAGCATTGTAGTTCTGTCTCCAGAGAAGTGAGGGGGATGTCTCCCGGGTGGGCTATCACAGAAAAAACACCTTATATTTGTGAGTGGCTCCACAGCATCAAAACCACCTTTTTGCCTTCTAATTCCTCTCACATCCATCCCCCTGGACATATTACTGACTTTGAGTTTGCCCTTATGGCCAAGCCATGTGCTTATTGCTGTTCTCTGTGTTAGATCTCTTGAGCTCTTTATCAACAACTAAGAGTTTCTAAAAGGCTCTTGCCTGTAGTGTCCAGTTTTCCCTGTCTGAATACACAAATTTCTTGGCAGAGGACTTTTGAGTTTTCCCCCAGCAGAACTGGAAGCCTGATGCTTTTTTACTGCATCTTGAAACATTTAGTTGTTTACATCAGCTTTTGCTAACTAGATGTTTTTTCTGAAAGGAGGAAGAGAGGAGTTCCCGTGTTTCCTTTACCACTGAGCTCTCATTCCATTAATTAATATTCATCACTAGGATATAGGAGGTTGGGCAATGGATCTGCCTACCCATGTTCGATGATGTGCCCATTTCTGATCATAAGATAAGTGCTTTCCTAATGCTCGCCCTAAGTAATAGGGTCTGTTGAGCCATTAACATGGCCAAACCCTCTTAATGAAAAATGAGGGAAAGAGAAGTGGACCAGATCTCGGATCTGCTAGGCAACAAGGACAGTGTAAATGCTGGTGCAATTTGGCAGTTTGGGATCTTATTCACCTTTCTCAAGCCACAGAGGTGTTTTCTTGGCGTTCTCCTGCCAATTTTGATTTGGTGAGCTTGTATTTTATCATGGCAGTCACATGAGACATTGCTGTGATCACAAGTCACATCAGGGTGGCTTAAGGAAGCCTGTGTCTCTGTCACTTTTAACACACACTTTCCTTAGGTTAGGGAAAATTGGTGCCAAATAAAAGGAATGAAGGTGGCTAATGGCACAAGATGTTGATACTGGCAGTCTCCCTTTGTGCAGGTGGCCTGCTGAAGTCCATAACGTGTTGGACCAAATAATATGCAGTATGTTACATTTAAAAGCGGTCAACTGGTGTTTGTGCAGCTGTTTTGGACTGGAGCAGATGTCCCTGGACTGACACTTTCTCTCCAAGTTCCTCTTTTCTCCTTGGGCTTGTCTTTTAACATTACATCTTCTCCAACACCACTCAGGCCAGGCAGTGCCAGCAAGGAAGATTTGCCCTTGCTGAGGAGGCAAAGGGAGTGCAAGTTCAGCCAGAGCCAAGAGCCACAGAGAGCAGAACTGACTCTGCCACGCTCTTGGGGAGCGGTGCATGGGCTTTCTGCAGAGCTTGCCCCTCTGCAGGCAAGAGCCTTCAGCCAGAAGCAACCATGCTTCATCCCAGTCCTGTCTCCAGTTCTGCACGCTTCCTGTGATGAATAGTGAGCCTGGGGAAACCCACAAGGCTTTAGCTCCCCATGTTTTAGCTCTCCCAGCTCTCTGAAATCCTGCCCTCACTGTTGAGAGACAGTAAGCTTGCACGCGTCCAGACGAAGACTATACAATGATAGATAATACCAATAAAGCCCTGAGCTGTTCTGGGGAGGGAAGGGTGATTTATCCCCAGCTGGACGGCGGGGCTGAGCGGAGCGGAGAGCGGAAATCCTACGGGAGCTGCGGGGCACACATCAAACCGCGTGTCACAGCGCCCGCGACACCCGGGGCGCCAGTTCAAAGCTGTCACGCGCTGCGGCTGGAGACTTAAGGTGATGCCAAGCTAATGAGCAAACGAAACAATAAATAACCCCAGTGATCATTACGCTCCCCTCCTTGGAGCTCGCCTGCTCCGGCCCTGGTGAGCCAGTGCTTCTCACACCCAATTACTCATGCTGAAGCCCCTCAAACGGAGCCCAGAGCAGGCTCAGCAAACCATTCATCTTTGCAGAGTGCAGCCCTTTCAAGTTTCTCTGCGGCAGCCGCTCTGTTTATTGTTAAGATGAGCACACAGTTTACACAAACTGTTCTTATTTATCTTTGACTTTTACCTTTTAGGTCATTTCTTTGCACGTCCGGCACTTTCCAAGTTTCGACCAAACTTTTATTTATGCCCTAGGAATTGGTGTCTGAAACTCTCCAGCTCCCAGTGATGGAAAGGTGAGCTGAGCTCCTGACCGGGACCTTTTCTCCAAGAGAACTGAATCCCTGAGGCAAATCACTCCTCTGGACAGAGATTTAGGAAGCTGCTGATGGGAGGGGACGGGTGGGTTGTGTGTCAGGAGGGGGTGCTCGGATAAGTGCTAACAGCTGAGTTCTGCGTGACTTTGGGCTGAGGCCGAACATGCAGTCACGTTGGGAGACAGGATGGATAAGTACATGGTTTAGGCATGATGGAGGCACGTTGGGAATTGTTTGGCTGCAGTGTTTGCTTTGCAGACTGCTAAGATGCCTGAGGAGAGGACAGACCCAGGTATTATCCCCAGCAGGCTTCACATGTTGACCACTGCTGCATGTAGTTATAGCCTTTCCCAAATTCCAGGTCTTCCTCAACAGTCACCACAGCCACTGTTCCCCTGCCTGCAATGACCATCTGTGCCTTGCTGCATCTGCCTGCTCTCCACCACCAGCCTCACTCCAAGCCTTGATCAGGCCACAAACTCTGCTGCTTTTCAGATGAGCCCTGTAACAGTGACATAGAGGAGGGTGAGTCCTTCCATGCCTTAGTGATGATGTATACAAATCATGAAGAGTCAGATTTGGATTCTCCCCAGAGCCAGGAAATGGAAATATCTTTTATAATACCATTGTTTATGGTCAAAGGGCATAACTAGGGTGGAGTGTCACCAGACATGTCCCAGTTTACAAGAGCTGGAGATCTGCCTGGTGTGTGTTCACATAGGAGGACAAGATGCTAACACACAGGCTGAGGAAGGAGCACTGAGAGAAGATAACCTCACCAGCAAACTGATCACTTGGAAAGACAGGACAGAGTGTGGATTTCATGGGAGCTGTCTCACAGGTTCTGAGGCCTTGAGGCAAAGAGCCAGACTCAACGTGGCAGAGCTGCCGGTACCATCACCTCTCCAAAGGGCTTGGAAGCAGCGGCAGAGGGATGGTGCTGGGTTGGCCGAGGGCTCTGTGTGGGTCTCCAGGCCTCTGTGTCCCTTGTCTGTAGCTGTGGGAGGCTGAGGGCACAGGGGCCTTGTCCCAGCCTCTGGCAGCTGCAGGGGAGGGAGCCGCAGACCCGCTGCTGCCTGCCAGGAGCAGGCAGCCCGGGAGCAGCCACTGCCCTTCGCAGCCAGCTCGGGCTTTCTGTTTCAAAGGCACACTGCCTAAGCAAAAAGTCACACATTTAAATTTCATTCCAGGGGTTAATAACTTCTGCCATGATTAAAACGGAAAGAATTTTTTAAATTGTATATTCTTTTTCTCTGTTGCTTTCTCTGGCCTGGCCAGGAAAATATCTCTGAAACTTTTTTCTGCTTCTTCGTGCTCATGATCTCTGAATTTTCTTTCTAGCTCTGTCAGCGGTGTTATCACTTATGTTAGCCAGTGCCTGTGTTTACCTTGGCTCTTTGACCCGTGAAATAGCTGAAGAGTCTTTGCATCTCACATGTCCAATCATTACACGCCAGCCGAGTACTGTGAGCCCTCTCCATGAGTGGTACTAAAGAAATGGGATGTCTTCACAGCACCAAGAGTATTTTCTCACCTGCAAGGGTCAGCATGTAGGTGTTTCAGTCCAGAGCTATGCCATTACAAAACTGCTCAGAAATATGCAGGGGCAAATTCTGCTCTGCATTACACAGTTCAGAAGAACCACTCAGGTTCTTCACAAAGCAGATGGAGAGGGAGCAGGAGCTGGACCCAATCAGAAAGGAAAAGTATCCTAATTTCTGGGGCCTGGTGGTATAAGAATGGCCTCCCAGCCCAAGAAGCTACAGCAAACACTTGAAGGAAAGGAGAGCAGTAACAGGAGAGCTTCTGTTTTTTGAGAGGCTTTGCTGACCTGGAGAGTTATCAGACATAGCCTGGTTGTGTTCATGTCTTTCTTCCTTTCCCCTAGGGACCAGAAAGGGTTAAAAAACTCCTGTGATATAGGTCCGTGTTCACATTGAATCTACACCCATCACATATATATTGGCTTTTGAGGAGGGGGGGGTGGTTTGCACATGTCACTGGCCATAACTCAGACTTTTATTATAATCGTGACCATATGGTTAATGGGACCTAATAAACCACTGTTGACCTGGACACTGTGTGCACAAATCCCTTGCTCTCTTTCCTTTTTTCCTTGCTTGTCTGGGTGCACTATGCCAAACAGCTGCAATTTAGTGACTCTAAAATGCCAATTTTAGTGGTCCAGCAACTAGTTAGTTTAGAAAGAATAAAACGTTACGCTGTAGCCTGATGGAGACAGGGACTGATTTTTCCTGGGTGATAGGGCAGCTGCTCAGTGCGTTGGACAGACATGAGCAGTGTCTGTGTGAAGACTGGAACAGGGGACATGGCGGGGACTTCAGGCAGGCCTGAACACCAGAGGCCCTGGGTGTGCTCCAGTGATTGCTGTGGAATTAAATCCATGCTTTTCCTGGTGCAAAGCAAGGAACATTTAGCCAAGAATTTCAAAGAAACCTTGCGTTCTGGTTTTGGCACAAACAAAGGCTTCCACTTAATGGAAATTAGAACTGGGGGAAAAAAGCTATTAAATCCTATCTCAAGCTTTTCTCTGGAAACCCAGTGAAGGACTGATCCAGGCCATGTCTTCTTCAACTGCTTATATAATCTAGTTTTAAAATTATCTAAATGACAGGCAGGTGATCCCAGCCTTGGAAGGACATTTATTTTTGATTAGTGCCATGTTACCATCTTTCCCACTTTTAATAATGCTGCCTTGTCACCTGTCTGTCCCTGACTCTCCTGCTCTACCCTCTGCATTCCCAAAGGGGTATTGCAAACCCTGAGAAGGCATGGCTGGACATCTGCTCACCAGTATTGGTTACCTGAGCTGTGCTGCTCCTGGGGCTTTGCATATAGCCCTTTACAAGACCTCACCATCCAGAAATTTCCCCAAGTTTGGTTTCATTGCATTGCTCCCAGGAATGCTGCTGCTGACTGATTTTACAGGTGGGGGCCCAGGACAAGAAGTTCCTTAGCTTTCCTAGAGAGCTGAACATATGTGCCTTGGAGGAAGGAATAATCTTGAAACTACAGGTATTGAGAGGCATGTGGCTGACACATCAGGCTGAGCCAGGGTAGAGGTTTTGGTTCTTTCTTTTGATCTTGAGCTGAAACTTAATGTTTCTATTATTTGATTGGTGTTTTTGTGATTACATGCACCTGCCAATAATGATATCCAGGCACACTTGTAGGTGGGGTGCTCTTGAAATTAAACTGTCTTTCTTCCCTAAAATGACAGTGTAAACACCAATATCATCTCCTTGTGTCATGTTTAGAAATGAGGGCTCCTGGTGCTGTGTGACCCTTTTTGAGCCATTCAGAACAGACACAGAGGAAACCTGTGCTTCTCTTCTCTTCTCTTCTCTTCTCTTCTCTTCTCTTCTCTTCTCTTCTCTTCTCTTCTCTTCTCTTCTCTTCTCTTCTCTTCTCTTCTCTTCTCTTCTTTTTTATTTAAAATAAGTTCACCCACTGTTTGGAAAATGTCATATCTTTGCCACATTATGCACTTAGAGCTCTGTTTCTCCTGACCACATATAGTTCACATGGCTTCATTTAGGACTTGATCTGAAGGCTGGTGGTCACAGCTGGAGTCATTATGCTGTCTTTGATGGCTTTTGGAGCAGCCTGAGTAGATTTTGGTACATCTTCAATCATGTTGGATAGGTATAAACTGTTACTCTTCCCAGAGCTCTCTCTCTTCTAAAACTGGGGGTTTTTTTTCCTAACCAGTGGCAGCCTTGGCCCTTGGATAGCCATAGGAAGCATCAGAGATAGATGGACATATAGACTGCACAGTGAGCCAAAAACATAAAAGGAGATGTTCAAAACTGTAAAAGCCAAAGATCTGCATGATGGTTTGGCCTTCAACAGGTGAGATATGAGAGGTGAAATCTTTCATGTCAAGAATGACTTGACCCCAAAATGGAACCAGCACTGGGACATCTCACCCTCCATTCCATCCCACTCTTTACACAAAAAACAGCCTTCCCACTCCTTCCCATGACAGCCTCCTCTAGCACCACCCTGCCCATAGCTGCAACCACACAAGTTCTGTCTGGCTAAGAATTCGTGGCTCTGGCTGGAGATCATGGTGGGAGCACTGATTCCTTTCCAGCAAGTTCTCAGAGGTTAGGTGCAGTGACTGATATGAAAAAGCAGCCTCTGAGGGGGCAGCACCATCTTTGCCCATGCTGGAGACCTTTTTCTCTATTCCTCTCTATTCCTTGGCTCAGCACAAGCAGCCAAGCACAGCTCTGCCCAGGGGTGCAGACAGAAGCATCCACAGCTCAGAAAGTCTCACTTCAAGCAGGAGCCTTGGTGGGCAGTGTCAGCAAGTGAGGCAAGGCCCAGACAATGGCTGGGCAGCTTTGGGCAGTGCTAGGGGACGAGGGGCAACCAGGGCACCTTTCCTGCCATTGCCATACACTGTGTACAGATGGGAAGTATCCAGCTCCATGTGCATCTGTCCAACCAGCCCTTGCTTGGACACCAGTAGGAGCAGAGCAAACAGGGGAGCAGCCTGCATGGAGGCACAGCAGGGTTTTAGCAGCGAAGCACGGTCTGTCTAGTATCACTTCATCCCAAGGTAGGGTGTCACGCCTCGCCCTGCAGACAGAATGAGTGTCACTGCTCTGAGATTATTTCAGCCGTGCCAGAGGCCACAGTCACACAGGGAACAGTCCTTCAGAGCAACTCACAAGAGACAGAAGACTTGCCAAACGTCTCTGCCCGCAGGAGGGGAAGCGGCAGGGCCCCGCGCGCCCCACGGGAGGAGCGTGCCCAGAGGAGCGGGAGGCATGTGGTCTTCACTCCCAAAATGCTGGCAATGTTTACAAAGTCAGACACGTCAGCACAGTTACAGTCAGCGAAGTGAGTGTAAAACTGGCCTTGTTACTTCCCAGATCTGAGGGATACGAGGCAAAAACACACAGATGGTCGGCCACTTTCCATAATGAAACACGTCTTTATTGTCCCGAGGAAGCTGCATTTCACAACCTAAGCACTGAGACTTGCTTCTTTTTTTATATATTTTATTTTCTCTGCAAACTGTGGGCAGTTTTGCCCCTTCCTTAAATCAAAAATTGTGGACGATAAAGACGTGTTTCATTACTGAGAGCTGGCCAAGCATCTGTGTGCAATGGACTTCATTTTCTTCTGTAGGTTGCTGGCACAAACATTCCCAGACAAAGCCAGAGAGGAAACTGAAGCGAATGCAGGGATCTGAGTACTCCCAAACTTGGGGAGAGTTCAGATTTTGTGGCTACTTCTTTCTGGTAATGCCCAGCAGCCACATCCTGAGCTTTAAATGATGTGGTGAAGTTTAGGCACAGACTGGCTTTGCCAGACTTGAAATACTTGAGTGCCCATGCTGCTATGGTTTCCAGAAGCAGCAAAAGCTCACAAGAAGCAGATACTGTCCTTCAAGGCTGCCTTGAGTAACTTACCTAGAAAACACATTATGCTAGTGATCCCATGGCCTTTGCTATGTTTTGCTTTGTTTCTGTCCTCTCTAGTAGGATTGCAGCCCTTACCTGTGTTTGTATGTCTGGATTCATGACCATGGCAGGGCTTGTGAGCACTAGTTTAGGAACATCTTCCCATAAGCTGGGCCTGAGCTCCTCCTCACCAGCAAGGAGGGCATGTGGTGTGATGTTCAGTCCCCATGACTGCCATTCGTGAGGCTCTAGGATCCAGCTAGGATCCTGCCTGTCCAGCAGAAAGGATGCTGTCCTGTTCTGATTTACACTCCTGACAGAATACTTAACAAACACAATACTTTAAAGCATTACCGTATTCACCTTGGGACAAATCCATTCAGAGACACAGTACAAAGCATATGGTTGTGATGACAGCTCTGGGACCAGAATATATTTGTCCCCAGTGCAATGGGGTTACTCCTGAAAGCATATATTTTGTGAGTAGTTAGCTTTAATGATGTTTAAACAGCCCCCCCAGTTCTCTTTCACAGGAAAGACAGAACGACTAAGAAATAAAAATAGAGGAAGAAGAAAAGGACAGGGCCCCAAGAAAAAGACAAGTCATTTGTACCACAGGTAAAAGTATGAGGCTCTTGACCAGGCACCTGAATAATTAGAAGTATGTTTTTAAAAGCTTCTCTATTGGCATAATTTGTTATTGGCCTGTGGTATGTTCCCAAAGACAATAAAATCTGGGAAAGGAGCAGCTGAATGGGATTCTTGAGAATCATGATTTTTGCTGTAGGCTTGCTGTGGGAGCCAGGACTGACTCAGGATATGTGTTTTCCCATGCTGTGGCATGGACGTGGGGGCTCAGGCTGCTTGCTTGGTGAGGCTGAATTGATTCATATGTGTGGGGGCAGTTTTACACTGGAGGTAGACCCCAGGGCTAATTAGTCTGGCTTAATTTCTTCTTGCACATAACCCAAGTCTTGGTCCTAGTTTACTTGGTCCTGGTTTCAAAATCTGCTTTGCCTTAGAGTTAGGAGCCAGCCAGCACACCAGTGCCAATTCAGTCCAACTCATATTGCATGAGGAAAGGGTGATAAGACACATTTCCACACTGTGTCACTGCAGCATGACTCCCTCTGCATGATATCTCTCTCTCTTGGTGCTCAAAATGCAACTTTAAATGGACAATTCTGGCATACTACTGCTTAACCTACGCAATTAAAACCAAAGATAATTGAGTCACCAGAAGAAACTAGGTGTTAAGCACTAATGCTTAATAAACCTGCAGGTTCTAAATCTATATTACTCATCTTGTCTGCTATTTATATCTCGCCTTTAGCTTTTTCAGTTGCAAGGACAACCAAGGAAATTAACTAGCAAATCTCTTGACTGTCCTTGCCTAAAGCATATGGCTTTCAGGGAACCTGACCATCACAGAGTCTTTGGGTTCTCCTCCTCAGGATGCCTTTGAGAAAGAAAAAACCCTTTGTGAATTCACTGTCCTGTTGACAGTTTTGTTAAAAAACCAAGTGATTTCTGGTGGCAGATTTGAAGAGCAGCTGGTGTCTCGGCTGGGCACAATGCAGAGCTGAAACTGCACTAAAGTGTTCTGGTTGCCCTTTGGAGGAGCCAAACATGGGAGGGATGAAGAGCCTGGGCTCCTGGCTTGGCTTGGCCAGGCTAGGGGCTTGTTGGTAGATGTTGCCATTGAGGAATGAAGTAGCAAAAAGCCATAATGCAGCTGAGCATTGATCTGTGTGAGAGGGCCAGCCTATGGTCTCAGTGAAGTGGTTAAATCACTTGGGAAGTAAAACAAGAAAGAAAAACATGCTCCCAGTTTACTTGTGTGCTGTTCTCCCCTGTCCCACCTCTTGCTACATCGTAAGATGTCCTTATGGCAGCGCGTGGAGTGTTGTTGGCAGCATATCTGCTACAGCTCTCTACACCTATGGTTCCCTGCCAGGTATTAGGCTTCAGGGTGGGCCATCACCTGGCCAGATGGGTGACCAGAGCCCTCCGTGGTCTTGTACATCAGGTGCATAAGGCTCTGCTGTCAGTTCTTCTCTCTTGCTGAGTACGGCAGAAGACCACAGCTGTTTGGGCATGCAGTGCTACACGAATTGCAGTGTAGCCACCACAGGGCACAGAGTGACATCTTGTGAAGTGCAGCTTCTTAAGCTGCAACCCAAAGGCAGCTGTAACCTGCAGCTAGAGCCAGAAAAACACTTGGTTCTCACAGCAGATGTTTCCATGCTCTTTTTCTTCTTAGAAACGTGTACAACCATAGATAAAGTGTGAAAAAACAACTCGGCTTGCTTGGACCAACAGCTTCCCATTTGTCAGAGCTTGCTGGGAGAACTAGAGGAGTTCAAGAAACACCCCATGATTGGCAACATGGAATTATCTATACCCACAGTTGACATGCACCTTCTTGTCACAGTCAGAAGCTCAGAGTGTCATAGAGAAAAGTTGGAGTAGAAAAGGTTGTTGATAAATGGTCCTCCTCTGAAGTCCTAAGCAGACAGAGTGTTCCTGAGTGAAAACCATAAAGAAAGCCCTACTTCCACTGCTAACCTGACAATCAAGCACGCTGAGAGTCAAGCCTTTTGTGGGTGATTCATGGCTCTGGGGTCACACAGGTTAGAGCTTCTCATCTGAAGGGGATTAGGTGTTTCCAAGGAAGCACAGTCCTTCAGTGCCTCCAGCATATCCTTGAAGTTTTTGGAGCCTCAGACCTGCTTAAGACCTCCCTCATTACTCTGTCTCATCGCATGAGAAGTCCATCACAGCTTTGGCAGAAGGTATGGAGGGTGTGCGGTGTGGGGCACATGAAAGGAAATCCTTTGAAGGGTGCTAGTTCCTTCCAATAAATCCAGATACATCTGGGTGCAGGGGAAGCCAGGCCAGCTCCTGTGAGCCTCCTTGGTGTTCAGATAATATGTTCATCCATCTGATAGTGTGTTAGCAGAGCATGGTCCCCACCTGGTGCTCTCTGTGTGCCCCATGCTCTGCTGCACGACTGCACCTTCCACCCTGCGTGCTGCAAACCAGCACAAACGCCTGTGTGCCTGGGGAGGACTGGCTGAGAGGCACTTCCCATGGGATGGCAACCCAGGGAAAGACAAACCTCCTGTGGATAACACACACAAGGCTGGCTGCCTCACTGATGAGAGCAGGCTCTCATGAGGCTGCCGGGGACAGGCTGGAGCGCGCTCCGTTGGCCCTTGTTTGCCTCCTTCCCAACTCTCTCCTTCTGCTCCTCTTTCCTTTCCAACATCAAACACTTCTCTCCTAGAAAGGTGTTTTCTGATGCCTTGCATTAAGTTCACAGTGTAAAATCAGAATGTCCTGGGCCACTACAAGATGCTGAGGTTGTTAAAGCTGCGTGTGCGCATGCACATGTGTGTGTACGTGTGTGTTTAATGCAGGGCTTTACAAAACTATCAAGCACTCTTTAAAGTACCATAAAATTTAATGCTCAGTAGGGAAGCCTAAACAAATGAAGCTGCACTATAAAATGTTTAGTGTTTCTATCGCTTTCACTTTGAACATGAAGACTTACTGCAAATCACAAGAGGGATTTCTCTGTCATTTTCTCTTTCTTATCCTTTTTCCCTTTGCCTTTTTTTCTTCTAGATTCCCTGTTCCCTGAGAATTTACCATGGATTTTGTACAGGGATATCTTCAACTCCCTGTGTGCTTGATTCCAAAAGTGTGGCTGGCTGCCACTGAAGGGAGCTGCCTGTTCTCTGATTGTTCCTTGGCAAATATATAGTTGAGACTAAAAGAAAAGAGCACTACTCTTTCATTTACCCCAAAAGCCACTACATTTAATTATCTTACCATGTAAAGTGGCTGCTGAAAGTGCCTTGTGCAACTCTTATCCTTGGCTCACTGAAATTTTGTCTGCTTTTGTTATGACTTCAAACACAGATCTCAAAGTATAAAGAGAGCCAAAGTGTGCCCTGAGGCACAGGTGATGAGCATGTTTTGCACACTGAAGACATCCAAGTGGCATATTCTTGTTATTGTCAATGAACTCACCCATTGTATGATTCCCACCCGAGCTGCACATCTCTCAAGACCTACTCTCTGAAGTAAGGCAGGACATGAGCAGATGGGGTGTCCTTCTTGCTGCTGTGGCAGCACATCCCAGCTAACCCTCATGCAACAACATAGTCAGCTACTGGTGAATAAAATTAGGCAGTAAATTGCTAGTTTCAGAGGCAGTGGGGATTATGTATAATCCCAGCTGAACAGTACCAGATTATTCTCATCCTCATGGTCCTCACCTGTACTCCAATGGTGACAATATTTGCTGCCTTCTGGCATAAAACTTTCAGCTCACTGATTATGATTTGTGACATTTGGCTTCTCAGGACTGAGTTGCAGGATGAGTTCAGAAGGGAAGAGCAGGACAGGCTTCTAGCTGGCATAGCTGTGTTTCCACCAGCAGGCAGTGGAGACATGAATTAAAGGCAGCAAAGACTGTGAGGTGTTGTCTCCACCTCCTCTGGACCATGCCGCAATATTATGTAAATGTATGGTTTCAATTCTGCCCATACTATGATCCCTCTGGAGAGAAGATGTAGCCAGTTGCCTTTGTTCAAATAATTTTTCCATGTGAAAGGCTTCAGATTGTCCAGGAAATTGAATGGCTTCTCTCTTTCTAGACCTGAAAGAAGCCACAGCTCATGGCCTTTCCTGTTAATTCAGCCATGTACTGCTCTCTCATCATGGGAACATTGCAAGGTCACATCCTTTCGTCCCGACTGGAACCCAGGAAAGCAGGGATTAAATTTTGGGCATACCCTAACACTCCTGGATTTGGACACAAGTGGAAAGAACTCTTCTGTTTTCTAGTTTACCTTCCATCTGCCCTGGGGCCTGAATTTAACTGCAGGTTTCCGCATGAGAAGAGGCATGAAGTTCCAGTGTGCACATCTGGAATTAAGAGCTGAAAATTGGGCTCGGTGCTGATAACGCTTTATTGACAGGAGATGAAAGTCTTGATTCCAATAACTTTCTGAGCTCCAGTTCCCACTGCTTTACGAGGTGTTACACACTTTGGTACCTTTGAGAGAGAGTTTGCTTCCCCTCCTTCTCTCCCACATCTTTATTGCTTCTGTTCCACAGACTCGAGTCATTAAAGTCTGAAATGCTTCAGCCCAAGAGGGTACAGAAACCTCCTTTTACTGAGCCACAGTGAGCAAATGTCAGCAACCAGGTTATCCGAGAGGGATGGACATGACAGATCCTGAGGCCAGAGTGCTCCCAGGCTCCCAGCATCAGTCAGGGGCTGAGCTCAGCACTGATAGCTCAGGTCAAACACCATTTGCAAAGAGGGCAGGCACCTACTATCCATACTCAGTTCATCTTCCTTCCTCTGTCTGCTGCATGGCACCAGCACAGGAACTCCCACGCTACCCAAAGAGGGCTCACAGTGTGTGTGCGTGTGTGTTTTGGGGTGGGAGGTGGTGTCAAAGCTAAAGCAGAGGAGGGAAAGATCAATCCAATACTGCAGGAGGCATGGTGTGACTGCCATTCCCACTGCCACGTGTAATGGCACCAGCAACACAGGGCACAGGGCAGGACTCGTAACTGGGACCTTTTCCAGTGTTAAGGAGCAAACTGATCTCAGGAGGCTTCAAGTCAGAGGGATGCCAGCCACTCCCATCAAACCTGTCATCTACAAGCCCAAGTCATCCACATCCGTTGGACTTTGGAAAAACAAGACAGTGTCTCTGTTCCTGTTTCCCTTTGAGCTGACCCAAGTTACCGTTCTGCTCTGTGCTCTAGCCATGCACTGAGGGGCTTCCTCCTGCCTGTCTTGGGCTACCTGGTCATTTACGACTCTCTCCTACTGCCGGAAACAAGATCTAATAAAAGTCAGCTGCTGTAAGGGACCCCAGACCCTAAATCAGTTCTGCATTAGCAGCAAAGGCTCCATGAAGGAAAAGTCAAAGGCTGCAGGCCATTATAATTACAACTGTCAAAATATAACGTTGCTCAAATTGGGAAATATTTTATAAAGGTGGTTTTTTTGTGTGTGTGCAGAAAATCTCTGCTTGCCTACGGAAAGGCTTCTGTGTTTGTATTTTTTTTTCTTCCTTATATTAATTTATTTTCTAACAAATACTAGCTCTCCTTAAAATTCTTTCCTGTATATTTCTGGGAAATTTTCAAATTTTCTTTAGAAAGGAAAATCTCTGAACAAATGAAGTTTAGGGGTTTCAGCCAAAAAGAAGGCATTTTTCCTAAAAAAAAAAAAAAAATTGCGATAGGAACTTTAGTGAGCTATCAAAAGTCACTCTTCACTTTTTAGAGTCAATGTTTTCAGTTACTCATCATCACATCTTGCTGTAAGGGCATCATGGAATCTGTAGTCTACTCATAGAGTGGAGGGATGTCCCATCTGTAGAGCTGAGTGTGGACACGAAGAACTCTCACTGCAGCTCCCATTAGGTAAGGCAATGACATATACATAAGCCAGAAAAAGATAAATATTCCTTGCTAACAATAATTCAGATGAACTTTTTACACTTTTAATGTCAAAAACACCCCACACTTTCAGCTCAGCTGTAGCTGCAGCTCTCTGATGGCACTATTAAGGCTCCTGCAGATACTCCAGGCAGTCTGTTCCCCCTGCAGGAAGCTGCTGCAGTGTTTATCATGACACTGGGGTTATCACTAGTGAACCAACAGCTGTCCCTAAGGGTGGGTAAATTGTGATCCAGAAACCGTGTTCATTTGCTGCCTCTTGCTCATCTCCTTTTTCTGATTGTGACTCTGAATTGAGCCAAACTGTGTAGGAGGAGATTGCGACTGAAGCCACAAGGTTCCTCTGGGCTTCCCCTTTTCTGCTGAGCCTCTTGTCCTGTGTGATACCCATCCATAGCCCCTCACAGACCAGCACTTCCGAAGCCCACAGGAAAGGAGGCATTTTAAAGTGGCAAAAATCTCCACTTTCCTGGCTAGATTCAGAAATGAGAACCCTTCAGCAGTTTGCTGGGATGCTGCTTATCTGCAGATCTCCCCCATCTGACTTGAATATCCATTTTATCTGTGGTGATTTCTTCTCCTTGTAGGAGAAATGAAGATTTAAGTCTTCAGCAAGCTAACCTTTTTCTCCAAGTCTTGCTGACAGCCCAAGGCCCCTCACTAGGCTGCTCATACCTATTCCCATGAGGTCAAAACCAACAGTGCAAGACGGTCACAAAAACCTTCCCAGAAGGTACAAGGTTTCTTCCCATTTAACATTGTCCTGATGCATTCAGGCAATATATGTCAGTTCTTTGCTTCTCCTAATGCTTTCTTAAAGAGTTGGATGCCTTTAGTTTTACACCAAATATCAAAGAACAACTCAAAATCTGGAAAGGTCTTGAGTGTTCTCTTGAAAAGATCCCCAGAGAGCCTGAGAGTGGAATCCTTTCCCTGCCTTCACAGATTTTATTTTATGTTTATAGGAAGCCTTTTGCTCTTTGCTGGACCTGACTTGTCTCTGGTCTGTCAGCCACATGGTGCAGATGTCTGCATCGCCTTCCCTGCCAGCATTCTCCCAGTCATTATTCCCAAAACCTGATCTCCTTGTCTGAGCCTCCATGTGTTAAGGAACCCTTTGGGACTACATGATTATTTCCTTCTGCCTGTTGTGTATCCCCTGATGGCTAGGCTGGTGAAAGCCAAGCTTTGACCACAGTCTTAGAACCAGTTCATCTTGAAGAGAGAAGTGCCATTACATGGAGTTGCAGTCCTTTTCACTACACAGATCTTGTCACCAGCCCCAAAAGCAAAAACAAAAAAAAACCAAAAACACAAACACAAACCACCAAACAAAAAAAAAACAAAAAAAAACCAAAAATACCCAAAAAAACAAAAGCCCAAAAACAAAACAAAAAAAACCAACAAACCCAAAACAAATTTAAAAAATGGAGAAAGGTGTTAACTTTTTAATTTCTTCATGTCATAGAAAGTGCATCTATTTACTTTCTGTTCAAAATTACTTTTACATTTGAACAAGGAAAACAACAATGAGGACAAGCCCCCAAAATTAGAGTGTGTGTAAGCCAGTAAGGCATGTGGATGTACTAAACTGGGGTCCCCTGACTGAGTCCCCTGGCTTCCCACCAGGTAAGTCATCTACAGACCCTGCCATGAAGTGTTGTGTCCTCCATCACCTGAAAAGAGTAGCCTGAGGGAACACAGGACAAGGGCCTAAACAATAATGGCTGGCCTGGGTTAGTCACCAAATCTTCCATTCCTAGAATGGAAGAGACTTACCAAAAAACAGCTAGTGACAGGATCAAAACACCATGAGGTATTTCTTCATCCAACTTAGAGTTAAGCCATGGAATTCTTTGTCACAGGATGTTTGGATATAAATAATGTACTTACTAGAGGGTAAATTAAAGGGGAAAAAATAATTTAGAGCTGTTAAACACAAGGATATTAAATTGCTGGAAGTCTGGAAATATGTGCTTGAAATCTGCCTTGTTTGTCCTTTCCTAAGCACCCATTTTGCAGGTCTCAGAGGGGCCAAATAGGTGAGCCTTTGGTCAGCTGCTGTGTTGAAGGACCACACGGTCCTGTGTATGTTTAGAAGATTTTCATTTCAGCCCGTATTGCTCCTTTAGAGGGCCTTCCTTCCATCCAAAGTTTATTTCTTTTTCCTTCCCTTGCCAGTCCTGGCTTTCCACTGCCTGATGAGGGAGCAACAGATACCTGTGTGTCTGCCCTGATGGCCAGCAGAAGATGTTAAGCCTTTCCCACCATAATCCTCTGAGGTGAAAGTGAGGGGTACAAAGTCGAGCGTGCTGCATCTCTGCTGCAGCTGTCTGCCATCTCCTGCTCCCCTTTGACAGATGGGAAATACCCTGAAGCAAAATTGAGAGGAGCCCTGTTTATTCTGGGACTGCAGATTACTGTCAAACATGAAGAGAGACAATTATTTCCATTGTGGAAAATGTGGTATTAGTGAATGAGCAGTTCCCTCCACCTCGCCTTTGTGTTTTGCTTTTCTCTGAGGAAGGTTTCCTTTCTTTTTTTGCAGCACAGGCTTGAATTAAGTGGGCAGAGAAGAATTTAAATACAAATATTTGTAAACTAAGTGGTTTTGCTGAACAAAGTAGATCCAGATGACAGTCTGCCGGCTGCAGCATCTCGGTGCCTGTCACACCACTGTCCCTTTGTTTGGCAGCTGGGTACCAGGGGAGGCATCCCAAGGGGCACGGCCGGGCCAACGGGCAGCACCCGCTGCTGGGGGATGGCAATGGGAGTCACACTTGGAGTGTGCCCAGTGGCAGGGTGGGGGAGACAGGGCATTTTTGGCTGCTGTCTGCCTTACACAAGTTGCATTGCAAGTGCCGAACTGCCAGGCCTGAGGGCCATGAGGACTGTGGTAAAGCTGATTATAGAGTCTGAAGGTGCAGAAGATGCTATGAAAGTGCAGAAGAAGACCTTGCTGGTGTCTGGTGGGTTTGTCAGGGGTCAAACAGACCCTGGCAGTAGTGCAGGAAAGCGAGGTGCAGTGTGGATCAGCAGCTTCAGAGGCAGCATGAGCTGTAGACAGCTCTCACAGTTCATCAGGTCATGAGAGTAGGGCAAGAATTTTCTTGCGTAATCTTTTCTTGCCAGAAAAAAAATTGTTTGCCATATCCTAAACCATCTGAGGGATTTGGTAAAAGCCTTATTAGGAGAAGTTTCTCATGTCTCAGAAGGTCAAAACTGAGGTGGGTGCACTCTCTTGAGAATGGCCAGCAGCTAAAGCCTTCTCTGGGACCCTAGGTGAGCCAGACCCAGACCCCATGCTTAGAGTATGTCTAAGAAGTTCCCACCTTTATCCATACCTTGACGAATGGATATTTGAGTTTGCATTGTTTTTCATGGAAAAGCTTCAAACAAGCTCTAATCCACCCTGAAGAGAACACAGAAGAAAAATATTGGAAGCACTAGATGGGAAATGCACTTCTTGCCCATCAGTATGAATTATTATCCCAAGATTGTATTTGCTAACATAATTCCTGCCTCACGCTGCTCATCTCCCACAGCTCCCCTCTGCAGTCCTGGGCTCTGACCAGTGTAGGTTTGCAGGGCAGCACTGCACCCTTCAGCTGCTGCTGAGCTGCATGTGCCAAATGCCAGGAGAGTGCCAGGTTCAGCTCTGCTAGATGTTATATTTAATTCTTAATAGTGTCCTGAGGCTTTTCTTGCTTTCCATTGTTCGTTTGGGGGGGGAACTGTACTGCCAAGGTCTGTTCACTTGTTCTGGCTTTCTCTGCAAAGTCCTGAAGTGTCTTTTTTCTATTTGTTCTTCAGAATAAAGCATCTCTGCAAATGGCACATACCAGATTTTCACCCTCCCTGTGTCTTAACCACAAATGTCTGACTCCTGACAGTTTCTCTACTGTTAACATGGTCTTTCTGCAGTGGCTGCTCACACTCTCTTGTCTGTCTGTCTGTACAGCCGTGGCAGGCTTGATGGGAAGGAAGGCAGACAAACTCCTGGTACAGAACACGGGCATGGAGCAGCCCTCCAGGTCGTCAGGATGGCCATCCCCATCGCAGGGAGGCTGATCCTGGACCCTGTCCCCCAGTCCCCATGAAATATATCCCACATTAAATCGCCCATCACATTACTGAAGGGGGCACTGATGTATTTGATTAGTAAGGAAGCTCTGAAGGAACCCATCTGTCTTAGCATTTGGATGGATATTTATCTCTTTCATGGGTTTCTTTTGTCCAAAGGAATCGTTTACTCTGATGTGAAATAATGCAAGATCTGGTCTCTTTGGGGATTTCAGCAGGAAGCTATCCTCCCTAAGCCTCATTTTAATCTCCTGTTGTCGTAAATCAGGAATAACCGCAAGAAAGTCAGTAAAATTAAGCTTGTGAAAACTGATGTACAAAACTCGGGGCCTCTGATCTCCACCAGCAATGGAAATGAACTCACTCCCTGAATCTCTTCTCCCTCTGGATGCAAATGCTGCTGGTATTTCAAGACACTCAGATGTGGCTCTGAACCATGCATGCTTGCATACTGTGCCCAGGCTTTGGAAAGTGGCTCCTCACATGATTTTAGTGACCAGGTAGAAGGAGATATTAGGACTTCTATGGAAAAAATCTATGTCTTGGGCAGGCTCAGGCTAGATCAATACAAATAAGAAATTCTGGTTGTGTAGAAGAGCTTTCAAACTTACTCTTATCCCAACAAAGCTGCTGCCACACATTTCCTGATTTCATCAATTAAAATGATGGGTATAGATCAGATTAAAAAAGGAAATCTAAAGGATATTACTGTGATATCAGAGCAGCCTGTTTCTAAAACTTGTGTGACCACAGGAGCTCCAGGAAACAATGCTTTTTCTTTTGTTCTGCCTACTCAGCAGATAAGGTCAGGAAAAATATTTTTAGGATTTCTTCTCTTTCAAATGGCTAAAATCTGAGCTTAGTTCCTTTCCTGATTCAGATAATGGAATGGATTCTGATTAAAGGCTCTGTTTAATTGGCACTGCAAAGTTAAGAAAATATTTTAAGATTTTGCCATGCTGAAAATACGAATTTAAGGATAGGTTTTCAGCAATCTGACTTGCAAGATGCCATTTTTTAATTCGTTTCCCATCAACATTTTATTTGTGTCAGACAGTATGAATGGTCTGTTCACTTTCATAGTTTGGGGAGATGCTGAGATTTCAGACCACGCAGGAAATACCAATTAATGCCATTCCTTCTTGACATTCTCATGCTTTCACATTAAGGTTTGGCATGAGACCAGGTTTAAGAGTGAAACACTGCCTGTCTGTCAAAGTTTTATGGTTCTTCCAGTGATGTCTGGGTACCTTATTGTTTTTGTTAAAGCTTGAGAGATACAGAGAGAAGTGACCTTTCTGCTTTCACAACTTGTATAAATACAGGGGCAGACCTGGACGATGGTAAGGTAAAATTTCACTCTGTGAGGAATTTTCACTTTTAAAACTGAGATGTCATTCTGAGTGAAAGTGAAAAGACAGTCTTCATGAATTTCCCTGGGTATAAAATGTTGAAACATTTCAATTCATAGCCGTCAATGCATCATCTGCTGCTGGTATGGAACTGCTCTGTTTTTATAGCATCAAAACATCCAGCAGTATGTTAAACATGACACCTGGTATATCCAGGAATTTTTCATATATTTTGCAAATGACAATGAAACTAGCCAAAGTATTGAATATAATTTTCAAAAAGAGCAAAAGGATGGGGAGCCATGGGAGCAGCAATCTCTGTGCTGGGTCTCTGTCACCAGCACGGCCACTCTGCTCTGTGCTGGTGACAGGCAGGACAAGGACCCCTCTGTTGTGTCCTGAGTCCTGCTTCAAATGCCAAGCAGTGATGGTAAAGTCTTGCACTTCACAGGAGATCTTGCTGCTTTCTGAGCACTAATGTAACAATAACAGCCCAGCCTCGCTCCAGCCCTGACACTGGACACTGGCTCTTTGCAGCCTTTCTAAAAAACAGCTCCTTTGGTAGAGTTTGCTGCTCTGGACAAGAGGGGCAATCTCAACTGCATTTCCTGATGGAGTCTCAAGATGCTGCAATGTTTAATTAATCCTAAAATACTACCTGAATCTGGGTAAGTCCTACCAACTACCACAATTATATCTGTTTTGAAAAACTCCTAGATTAGGAAAGGGAAAGTGGCCACTGGTTTGAACGTCTGACAAGAGCATCTATGGATACCCATTTTAGGGTTTTATAAACGACCTGGTTTGAAACCTGCCTTTACGTCCACTTAAAGCACACACGCAGAGCAGCCGTGTTTCCCAGCATGTGCCACATGCTTCCCCTGCTGTGTCACTCTGGGGGCTGGAGTGCAAGTCACCCACACCCCGTGAGCCCTCGCTTTGTGGCCCTTCTCTGAGGAACAGGCTCTGCAGCTCGCCAGCGGGCACTGGCGGGGACTGTCTCTTGTGATGGCTGTCACCAATTTGTTCCTCTCTAATTTCTTTTCCCTCCCCCCTGCCCGATCATTGTACGGACATCAAGAGGCTGTGATAGGCATGTTTGAATAAGACAAATGAACAAAGACATTCCCCTTGCATTTCCCACTCGATAAATTGCAGATGGGACTGAACAAACCCCCCTCGATCCAGTGTGTCGTTATGTATCTGCCACTATTGCTTTCCAAGAGGAAGGATGAATATAGCTTTAAATGATTAGCTGCCTTATGTACTACCATGTCTCAAAGCAACAGGGGGGTAACACAGGCAAATAACTACACAGCAAGGAAGTACATGAGGGCTGAGCATTCAGGACTCTCTAACAACTGTGGTTTCTTTATAAAGAGCATTAAAGATGGTTTTAATGTACTGTATACGATGCAACAGATGCAGGATGCCTCTGGCAAAACTCCTCTGGTCCAAAGCTGACTGAAGACAGATTGATGATTTGCAGGGAGCTACAGATCCCAGAAGGGAAATAGTACATACCTGTCAGCTGGTAATCAAAGCTCAAACTGGCCTTGAAAAATCTTAATTAGTACTGACATCAACACAATTCTCTGAGCTTGGGAACAGTCAGAATTTGGTGCCTTTGCCCTGTTCTCTTCCACTCCAGTCTCAGTCCTGCTGAATTTGGGGGGCCAGCTCTCTGGCATGTGCACATGCCTCCGACACACCTGGTGCAGTAGCCCTGTCTCCAGGCTGAGCAGGAGCAAACAGCAGTGCTGACTCTTGTCTATTCCTGCTGCCAAAGGTGAAGTAGCAACTTCCCTGTTGCAATGACATTGATAAATGCAGGGCCAGAGCATGCTCAAGGGATAACAAAACATATTCTAGCAAGCCCTAAGAAACACATGGAAAGTAAAGCAAAAGGCTACAGTCTGTCATCTCCCAGAAATACAATGATGTTTCAACCTCAGAGGGTTTATATCAATTAGGAATAGATTTAGACTGAGTCTTCAAATCCAAACTATGACATGGATCTCCTGTCCCTTTCCTTTCTGTAGTGAGAGCTGCAAACACCTCTTTCCTTTATAAGGACTTCAGAATTCAAAATTATCTTACATATCATGATGACTATGATGATTGCCTTCATAAATAAATTCACTTATTTGATTTAATCTCTTGCTGTAAATCCCATCTATATCTTGTCTTGTCTTCTTTTGCTCCCTGCTGCCTGTGCCAATTTCTCCATATGATCTGGCTACATAAGCCTTCCCAAGCTCCCGTAGCACATTCACTAGAGACAAATTTTGTATGGAAGCCCAGAGACAGAGCAGGCACTGCAGGGGGAAAATGGGAGTTTCACTGCATGTTGCTCAGTGGGAACTACAAACAGAAGTATTTCTCTGGGAGAGAGACAAGCCCATGTCTTGCACACTCTCTTCCTGATCTGGATCCAAAGCTGGATTTCCCCACAGATCTGCAGCGATGTCAGTGGGATGCTCAGGACTTTAAAGAAAACTAAAATGTCTGTGGGCCCAGCTCCAAAGTTTCCCTAAGTCCTGGGAGAAGACGAAACTATTCCTACCTCCAGTTTTCTGCATACAGCATGTCCTCCATACCCCCAGCCTCTTTAAAGAAAGACTGAAGGCAGCAGAAACTTAACTGTGAAGCCTCCAGCAGTACCAGAAGGAAGGGAAAGGAAATATTTTCTGCTTGCTTTGTTAGAAGTAGAAGAACAAGCACTTGCCTGCAGACAGTTTGGTGATGGAGAGGGAGCCTGCCAACACCCTCTCGTCTGTGAGGTGCAGATCTCCACACACATTTCAAGCCAATGCACTGTGACACGGTGCCCGTTCTGAAGATGGCTGGATGTGTCTGAGCTGTGACAGCACTGGTGGGTCTTTCAAGTGCACTTAGTAAGGCCTGGTGGGGCTCCAGAACTGCACTGGGTGTGGTTGGTTGATCAGGACTTGATTTCTCAACAAAATCAATGGGATGCTCATGGGATGGAGAGTGAAAAAGAGAATTGTACTTGGTGCAGTGGGACTTTTTCAAATCTCCTACTATGTGAAGACTGAATTCTGACCTATTTTTAGAAACTTCCCCAAAAAAATCCCAACAACAACTCAAAAAAAATAAAAAAAAAAAGGGAAAAAAAATCAGAAAGCTGTGCCTGTCTTGAAAGAAGAGGCAACCAGAATTTATTTTTGTTTCAGAGAGGTAAATAAGTGGAGTGAACTCAGTGGTCATCTGGCTAGGAGTGACCAAAATTCCACAAGTCCCATTTGGGGCATATGAAAATGTCCATTTGTCCGGAAACCATAACAACTCTGGTAATGCCAGGGGGGACAGATATCCAAGAGCAGTTTCCAGACAGGAGATGACATTGTCCCCAGGGCTCCTATTGTTCCACGAACACGGCAACTGGTCTGGTCTGGGAGCAACATGGGATCCAGGACAATGCAGTGGGGTTTGTCCCAGCATCCCATGCTGGCTGGCATCCTCCTGCCCCTGCAGTTTGGGCTCCCCAGCAGCCCTCCTGTCAGCACAGCAACACTGTCAGTCACAGGACACAGCCACACATGTTAATGGCTCTAAGCACAAGGGTGGGTCACACCCACAGTAGCCTGGGAATCTCTGTCACAGAGGCCTTTTCGTTTGCAAGGAAGCAAATTTCCAGCCTGGAAATTACAACTGTCAGATGTCATCCCTGAAGCTGCCAAGGGTATGGACAGTCTTGGAGCAACTTCTCTACTTTCTGTTTGAATCTAAAACTAATGGCAAAGCATCTTTTACCTAATTCTCCCAAATTCACTAATGGCCAGGACTGGGTTCGGGGCTGACACTGCCAGTGGTTCATGATGCATTTACTGGTGCTCCGTGGAGGGTGTGCTGGTCACTCCCTTGGCCAGATCTCTTCATTCTTTCTACATACCAGCTTGCATGAGAAAGCATCTATAAAGACAGTAAATATTTTCCTCATGTTGTCTTGCCAGTTGATGACTTCAGGATGGCCAGAGCAGAGCAGAGAGAAGGAAGAGAGTCCATGCAGTGAAGGAGTGCGGTAGGGAATGGAAAGAAGTATGAGGTGGTATATTGAGATCTGATGTAAATGAAGGAACTGCTTGTAAACTCCTAAATTAGACCAAGCATACTAAATTTATAGGAATGCAAAAAAAAATAGTCTCATCCGTTGCTGTCTTTTGCCAACTGCAAGCTTGCCAGTGCAATTTTTAGACTAGTGGGAGGAAGTTACATATATACTCACTTTTTTCTTTTCCCTTTCACTTGGTGTCGAGTTTCAAGCAAAAATACCTTTCGGTAGTGAAGGTTCATTTTCTACATTTATGGGGTGCATGCAAATCAGATCAACAAACACTCTCATGCTTGATCAAAAAGGATTTAATCACAGGCAGTTCTTCATCTAAAGGACACTTAGGCATGCATGGCCCTGTTGCCCATGCTTGTCCAGCCTTTGACAGGCTGTGAGGGGAGCAGTGGTGATCAGGGTAAACATACGGATGAAATCAGAAATTTCTACTGGTCCAAGTACTCAAATTTTGTTCGATAATCCTTAAAGCCATTACAATCTGACAAAGGCAATAAAAGTTTATGCCTCAGACCTGATTTCTAGCATGCAGATACTGTCATGGCAGCACTGATATCCACAGTAAGGCTATCTAGAAGCATGCAACTGAAGCAGCCAAAAGGAACAGCAACTGAATTCAAGGTATCCATTTGTGCTCCAAAACCTCTTCTGTGACAGAAAAATGCCCCACTTGGCACAGAAATGTCCAGTAATGTGGCATATTTCACACATGAGTGGAACTGAGGAAAGGCAAACCTTTAGCCAGAGGAAGTGCTGGAAAGAGCTCTCATTTTGCTGCTCTGGTAAAAACTGGCATGACCCTACAGCCATCAGAACTGGCCACAAAGGAACCAAATTCAATGACATGCCCATGTTCTGGCTGAGCATAGCAAACAGAAGAAAATGATTTCACTGTTGAGAAGCACAAATTTTGCTGCCTGCACCCATCTGAGGAGAAATGTCCTTTCTAGACAGCTATTAAAAGCCACAATGTTGTTTAGCCTGTAGCAAATCAAAGCATCATCTCATGCTCTTCTGGAAGCAATAAAAGGAGCATTAAACCAGCAACATTCATGGCTAGTCCATTTCCCTCCCCTTAAACCCAGCTTTTTACCTATGGCTTTACCTCTATTCAAGAAGTGCAGCCTGCAAGACTACAGGGTAAGAGATTCCCAGCCAGAGCCTTGTCCAGCAGGCAAAGGTCACCCTGCTGGGGAATGGCTCATGCCAGATTCCAGGGCATGGCCCAGCCAAGTGCTGGACATGAAACACCAACGATGGATTCCCTTGCCTGGCTTTAGACTCTTGCTAAGTATGTTGATATTTAGGCTGGCCCTGGCTGTCTGTGCTCCCTAAGGTGTCCCTATCCAGAGAGAAACAGTATTTCCAGGGTGTAATGCATCTCCTGCAGAGACAGAACTCCTAAGTCAGTGAAGTAGATCATGTTTCTTTTCCCCTGCTGGTTGCAAGAAGAGTCTCAAATGTCTTCAGGGTAAGTGCCTAAAGACAGAGAAGGAAAGTCCAGTTTCTACTGGCAAAGGCATTCAGAATAAAACATACAGCCTCAGATTATGAACTGCTTCTCGGAGTAGATGTTGGTTTGGAGACAAAGTGTATGACAGCAGCAGTTTTCACCCTCCTGGCCAGGCCTCCCTTATACCAGTGATACACTGAGTCAGCAGGTTCAGCCCAGGGGTTTCTGCAGTGCAGGAGGGTGGGACTTACCCTTGTCTCAGATAAAACTACCTTCAAACAAAATCTGTGTGATTTAAAAGAGATGCTGTGCCTTCAGTAGCTGACACTGAGACTGGACCAACACCTCCTGACCTATTTGAAATGCCCCTCCACAGGAGCCATGCCAACTATGCACCATCACAAAGGGTTGCCATAAGATCCAAGATGGTCCAGCTCTAACAACTGCAGTGCTTTTTTCTTGACCCCCAGCCAGTTTCAGCTCAGTGTAAGCACTTGTGCTCCTGCCCTTACAAAGGGGTATTTACACGGCACAGGAGCACAGTAGGTTACACCTGGCAAAAGTTTATACTGTGAGCTTCTATGAGGCTGCATTCTGTGAGCAGAAGTTGGGAACCCTGCCATGTCTCCAAACACAGCTTCTGGGCCAAAGTGCCCCACTGCCCTTCTCTCCCTGCTCCCCCTGCCTGGCACCCCAGCAAGCAGCGAGGCTGTCAAGGGCTGCAGGTGCTGGGCTCTCTGCTGCCTGAGGACAGTCCCTGCAGTCTAGAATGTGATCAGCTTGGAAAAGCACCAGGGGCACTGCTGAAGCTACTGAAGAGGGAAGACAATGTGTCTTGGCACTTCCAGCGTACAAGATTTGATTCCTTTCCTGCTCTATTGAGGCTGGTCCTACAAACCCACAGGTTTTCATGTCCATGAGCAATCCTGACTAGTAGCTGAGTGTGAAATGATTTGAGGATAAATAAGGACCTAATGTGTCCTTTCAGCTTCCAGGGGGCCATAGGCCAGAACTGGACAGTCAGAGAAAGAGAGCAGAAGTTCTAATCTTCATCCAAAGCTGAGTCCAGAGCAGTTCAGGCACATCTTTGGTTCCTAGCAGCAGCCTTCAGGAATTTATCTATGTGATTTCTCATCCAAACTCACCCACCTGCTCAGATACATTCTTTAGGAGGCTATCTTGAGACTTCTGAGCACATTAAAAAAAAAATCCAAAAAGTGATGTGTTCAGCTGTCTGCATCATTTTGAACACATATAACAAGATGGATACTTCTGAGGAACTCATCCACTCCAAACTCCTATTCCACAAGCAGAATTCCCTAACTCCTCATCAGCTACTTCTCACATGCATTGGCAGCCATTGCAAGATCCCCCTGGAGTGGGAGATAGCCAGGATGATTTCTACAGGTCCCAAAACAGTATAAACCCTCAAGCATTGCCATGAGTTGACTTCTTGCAACCTCTACAGCCCAACCATTTTTGTGCCCTGTGTATTGAGTAAAAGGGGATTAAATGTTGATTACTAGGCTAATAAAGTAATCATGGATTTTTTGTTGCCTCTAGGGTTGCAAAATGCTTTCTGTTTCTCTGGTTACTCTACTGTCCCAATAGGAAGAGCAAAGTGTAAAAGTCTCCTTCTGAAACAAGGGAACCAGTGCAGGTTTTGTTTCCTGCTTTATTCTCATTTCCATTCTCCAAGTCCTGATTGGAGCCAGAATAAAGCCATGGTTACAAGAGGATCTCAGATGTGTTCAAAAGCCCCATTCAGCTGTCAGTGTGAGCACAGTGCAGAGCACAGGGAAGCTTTCTCCATAGTCATGACCCTTAAGCACCACTGCACTGATCACAGTCACGCTAAAACCAAAATTGTCCGTTTTTCTAGGATTTTCATCAGAAAATAATTACTTGTGTGCCAAAGTCTCCTTTTCACATACATTTGGCATGGGATGCGTGTAGGATGACCCTTTCTGACTTTGGATTCAGTATTTCCACTCTGGCTTTTCCATGAGCTGTGCTGCCACGCTGCACCCAACCGCTCTCCTGTCCCACAGGGCCATTCGAGGAGATTCTGTTTCCCCGCTTGGTCAGTTCAACTCTCCAGCACCAGTGCTTCTGCTTTGTGATTTCTAGTGCTCACCAGAATTCACTTTCTGTCAATGCACGAGCAAATTTATGCAGGGACCATGTGGGACTGGTCTCCCAGCCTGCCCTCTGCTCCACAGGCACCACCCAAATGTGTTGAGGCATACGACACATGGCTACAGAGCCTCTTTTCCCCACGCCCAGCACCTCCCCAGTTCACAACACAGCTGGGTCCAGCCCTGGATATCCTCTAAATACTGCTGATCTGCCAACATTCCTGCAAGCAAATGCATTTGCTGAAATACTTGTGAAACGCCAGTGTGAGAGGATGTGGACAAAGCCACACAGAAATCTCTTGTGTTCACAGGTGGCGTTTGAGCTTCCTCAGCCCTCGTTGCCACCCTCGCCCTTGGGGCTCTCGTGCCCAAAGGGGTGAGAGTCACCTGTGGCAGGTGTGGGCTGCAAGCAGAGCAGAAGGGGCTGTGTCCAGCAGGCTTGGGCAGGTGCTTGCGTGGGGAGCCAGGATCCCCTGCAGTGGTTGAGGAGAGCAGAGCCTCCCTGCCCTCTCTCAGGATGGGGTTTGCACCAAAAATTCTCGTTTCACCACAGTTGCTCAGCACCATGGAGGAAGGTGCCGTGCCCACCTTGAAATGCCAGCTCCCAGTTTTAGGGATCATCAGCATTTTCCTTCAGTTTTATTGTGATCATTGCTCCAATTACTATTTATTACTGTAAATAGTAATAATGATAACCCCCTGTTCCTTGGTCCTCAGTTTCCCCCTCTGGGACACTCACTTTTGATAGCTGCCAGCCACTGGAATGATAATGTGCTGACAGGCTCGATGGCATCCACAAAGCGCTGTAATTGCAGTGTGCAAGCTTTGAAAGGACACAAGCCCACCTCTCTACATAGTCCTGTGGAGTGGGGAGTAGCTTTCACTGCAGATGACCCCTCTGCAATGTGACAGGCAGCCCCTAGAGTAACCTCCTGAAGGCAGTGACCTCTCCATCCCCACTGCAGCTCAGCTGTGCTATTCCAGGGAGACAGTTTCCCCTGGGACCCCATTAGGATAGACAAGCCTTCAGGGGCCAGCGCAGCTATTTCTTAATCTCATCTGTTCAGATCCTGTTCCTGCACTGTGGGGCCTTTTGGGCTGTTTATCCCACAACAAACCTGTCAAGGGAGGGGGTGCTGTTTGACCCCTTTCCAAAATGGGGCCCTGCAAACTGAGCGATCTTGGAGGTTCAATGAGCATGAGTAGCTCTTTTGTTTCCCTGCCCTCTTGTGCTATTTCCTCATTTGTTTTCTTCTTTTCTGTGTTTTGATACCTCAGAAATGGTGGGATCCAGCCCAGTTAAGAAACAGCATTACCAGAATATGAGTAATTTTTTCTGAGAAGAGAAGATCATGAGTTATTTCCGGTCCAAGAAAAGGCTGGAAGTATCTGACATCTTCAAATGCCTGGAAAGCTTTTCTCATGAAAACTGAGCTTCACACCGGATGCTCAGGAGGGCCTGGAGAAACCCAGTGGCCAAACGCACTGGGAACTACCTTGTGGTAATACTGAGTTTGCCCTGTCTGTAGTTACCCTGGAGAAGGTCTCTGCTAACCACAACTCCTGAGCTAGCACACGGCTCTTGGATTTCACCATGGCTTTGCAGTGGCTCTTGGGTCCCTGCTTCTTCTGGGAGCCGCCCCCACTTCTCCCACTCCTCCAGTCAGGCACTGCTCTTGGGATTATATTTTTCCCCTCTGACAAAGCACATGCAGATGGTGCGTTGTCTGCCACAATCAAGGGGCTCAGGTGAGTAATGGAGAATGGCAGAACTTGGCATGTACTTGTTTGCCTTAGTGCAATTTTCCCATAATTGCACTTCCTAGCTTTTCAGCATCTGCGAAAGATCAGCTTGTGACACAGCAAAATTGGCCTCGCATTTTTCTGGAGTTTGCATCAGGTTGGAAATCAGGCATCCTTCATTTGGCTTAAATCATTTTGGAAGGGTGGGGAGAGAACCACCCCATTTTTGTGCATAGTCTGTGCTGCCTGGACTTTAAAGCCCAGGAGGAAAAGCATGGCCTGTCAAACATTTTTAGCTCAACCCTCTGGTGTTGCTTTTTTGTTTTGTTTTCAGAAAGGTGTTGATGAAACTGGCACAAGTTATTTAGTTTTCCCAGATCTTGAGGTAAATTCACAGAAGACTGAACAAGCCTGATCCTGGAACAGCATAAAGCCAAAACTTGGATTCAAAATAGTTCTGAGAAGCAAAGAACAGGCAGAGCTTGCACAGACGGACATCTTTACAGTGCCAGACAGCTCTTTCTTACCTCTCCTCCATTTCCTTCCTTTGGATGTATAATAGTGGCCAGTAATGCAACAGAGGAACAATGAGGAACAGAAATAACTTTAGGACTGAGGTGGCTGACCTCCCTCGTCACCTGGGAGAGGGCAAGACTAGACTGTGGCACATAGAGGCACTAAGGATGACAAAGAGCAGTCCCTGCCTCATGGAGCCTGCAGTTGTGATGATTAGAAACAGAAAACAAACCTTGGAGGTTTGTGGGGAAATACCTTCTGCTCAGACAATCTAGGAGACAGCTTGGGATCATGCTCTGTTATTTATCAAGGGTTGCAGGTTTTTGCACTGGAACAAACATCTATCCTGGTATCTTCCCCAGTATATTTCAGGTCTCTTCAAGATACAGCACTAAACTGAATCTCTCAAACACATACTACTCTGAAACTAAACTTGGTTCTGAACAAATGGGAAAGCAAGGTTTACTTTTCTGGAAAATCCTAACTTTAGTGATCCTGTTGCACACATTCATAGCTATGGTTCACAGGCAATAGTTCACACTATTCAGCTGGGCAGCATTGCACTTTTACAAAGGTTCTGCAGCATTTTGTTCCTTATCAACAGCTCTTTCTGGCCCCTGAGTACTCCTAGGGGTTAGTTAAGTTTCCCTCTAGTTTTGGGATAACTAAATCCCCTATTTTGTCAGTGAAGTTTTCCAAGTCAGACAAGTCACCTATTTCCCTTCTCTACTTTAATGAATAGATTATTGTCCATTTATTATAAAATTTTAATAAATATCATCCACTTAGTTTAGGCTCAGAGTAAAGCTTTGTCATAGAAGGGATAACAGCACTGTTAAGAAAAGCTTTCTTTTTTTCACTTTTTATTCTGTTGATGTTGCCTTTACTCTCAACATGGATGAAAACAGAGCTGTATACAAACAACTTTAGTAGAGTTGGAGATCCAAACAAAACAATACCTGCCTGTGGCATGAGAACTGCATTACACTGCCAGGAGAGGAGTTCAGTTTCATGACCCAGCCAGATGAAAAGGAATAAAATAAGCTTACAGAAAATTGCGGAAAAGAATGGAGGTTTGTTGCTGGTTTGTTTTGTTGGAATTTTTTAATGAGTTTGGTTAATTTCCAGTTTAGTCTTGTCTTGTTTTTCCTCTTTCATTAGAGACTGTAGCTAAATACACACCTATGAGTCATATCTCACTGCCTGCTCTGATGCTCAAGATACTGAGATTGAGGTTTTGGCCTCACATACAGACATATGCACACTCAAAAAAAAAAGCTGAAGATTGCAGCTTGCTGTGGCTTTTACCACTGAAGTAAGAGCTAATCAAAAACTAAATACTGACTTAGCAAGAGGCGGCTCTTCTGTGTTCTGAATTACATCAAGTAATTGGAGCTACATGTCTTTCCATTTGAGTTATACTCCAGACCTGCAAAGTGATACCCAAACCACTGCTCCATCCAAATATTTTTCCCATCCTATGGGTAGCAGGAAAAAAATCTTCACAGAGCTGCCTATGTTAATATTGAGTATCTGGGTATGCCTAAGGAATGATGCTGCAATCTATTCAAAATCCTCCTCTTGCTGGAGACTTGGGGAGGGAGTTAACTCTTTGTCTGCAGTGGGGTGAGATAAAGTCCCTGTACACGCTCTGGTGCAAAACCTGGCACAGCCCTTCTGCCTCGGCTGTGCAGGCAGGCACAGTGCAGACACAAGCGGTGAAAGGAGACACTGCTGAATTTTCTCTCATGCCAGTCCAGTGGCAATACTGATTCAACAGCCAGGCACAATCAGTAGGTTTGGCCCTGTAGATGTAGTGCTAGATAAGCACAGCGATTTACTGACCCCAGGTGGCAGGCACTCTGCCCGAATTCACTTATGCTCAGGATGTACAGGACAGTGAAGTGCTGCTGAAACAGGAGCCAAAAGCATCAGCAGGCAAGAGCAAGGAAAGCTCAGAGGAGCACCAGAGTATTAGAGAGATTAGAAATTAAAGGGGCATTTGAAACTTGACACTTGTTACTGGCACAAACCTCAAAACGAAGTAATACCAGAAAACAACCACAACAGCAAGACAAGAGAGGTTTTCACCTAACAAATTTGCTGATGGAGCAGAACATGCCTGCAAGGGACAATATAGTCCTCTCCATGGAGCAGGAGACACTCTCAAAGGCCCTGACGTCCAGGGCTGTGTGCTGAATCCCAGCCCAAAGAAAGTTAGTGGCAATGTTCCTATGGATTTCCAAGAGAATGGGATTTTATATCTTAAGTTTAAGGAACAGAGTGAAAAGAGCTTTTCCAAGGATGGGTTGATTTTGTCAAGACATGCCAAATGATAAACATGGAGGGGAACAAGCTGTGATGATGTGAAAGCACCCAGAAGGTGATGCAGGAACAGCTGCCGATCCAGCCTCAGCATCCTCTGCTGGGGCAAAAATGTTGCTTTATTCTTATTTCTGATCCTTTGGGTCTTCCTCCCACAGAAAACAAAAGGTTTTCATGCCCTTAGGGTCACATGAAGCAGGTAAAATATGCACCATCTTGTCACTGCTGGTAGTTGTCAGATTCTTTATAATCCAGGTAGTTCTGGGCACTGGAACTGGGAAACCTGGTGGTTGCATCCTACCCACTGTGCTCTCACATGCCCCGTGTTGTAGATCAGTATGTTCTGCTGTCTGCTCTTAAGCTGCCAAGCTAAAAACCAAGTCCAGGTTTCAGATAAAAGCAGCAGCCAATCATTCATTCCTAGAAGTAGCTGAAAACGTTTAAAGGTTTTTTTCCATTAAAAAGGAGTCTCTCATTCATCTTGAGGGTTTTTTTGCTTTATTGTTGTTGGGGTTTTTGTTATTTTTGGTGAAAATGGTGTCATTTATGGCCTTCTTTCATTGAAAACCTAATGATTAATTCTAGTAATAACAGTCTATTATTTTCGGTTTTTATTTCAACAAAACTGAGAAATCACAAGGTAGGGGCTTGGAAGGATGTTGCACTTATTCCTTTGGCAGTCAGCTGTGCACTTTTTTGGTTCTGAAAGCTGCCTTTGCATTTCCCTGAATAGAAAGAATATGTGAAGGGAGGGAGATGAAAAACAATCAAAAAGTGTATATAAGCAGTGAAAAAGCCCGCAAAACTTTCCAACCTTGCAGAACAAGCAGGACCTCGAAAATTACCTCTCATTCTCAGTTGTTTTTCTGCTGATGTTCCTTGCCTCAGCACCTTCTGTAGAGCTGAGATGCCTCAGAGAGAGGGAGAGAAGAACCCTGTGGGCTGCTGCTCCTCATCAGAATCCAGCCTTGCATGCACTGAATAGTGTGTCACCATAAGAGAGTGACAGATGGGTGGCTTCCCTTCCATCCCCCATGCCATGCTGACACCAGCCCTCAGTCTTTACACCAGATCCCAACCATTTCAGCCCAACCAGACACCGTGCTGGGGCGGGTCTTCCAGCAGGTCACACATTTCACAGTGTGGTTACCAGAGAAGCCCTGTTAGCACTGGTAGCTTGGCAAGACATCACAGAGTCTGCAGCCTTACAGTGATGGAGGCGAACTGCAGTGCAGTCTGCTGCACCTGACAGCTTTTTGATTTGGGTTTGTGTCTTGTGTGCATGTCTCTTGAACTTGGTTAGAAGGAGAGGTGAGGAAGGGAAAGCATATGCATCTCACCCTGGGTCTGAATGTCAGAAGAGGTTTTCAAATGGCCTGACTGAAAATCCCAAATGAAAACAGCCTTTAATCTTGGAGAGAATCTAGTCAAGATAATGCCCATTTCTAGCTGAAACTGAATTCTTGCCCAACAGCCTCAGAGTCACATTGCAATTAAAACACTCCATTTACTTTCAGATACAGCTTGTAGCAATTTTGTCCTCTTACAGTCAGCTGTGAGTTTGGAGAAGGTGAAGAGTATTACATGGCTGCCACATCCTGCATGCTTTCCTACCTAGATATTGTAAATTATGTGTGCAATGAGCCCTGTTACTGCGCAGTAACAAGGAGGAAATCCCTGCAATGTCATTCGTAATGCATCATCTTCCACAGGCCAGTTCCAAAGGCTGATGTGGTTCTGCTTTACTCTCTGATTTGCTGTCAACAGCTCTTCTCCACATACACGCATAATATATTTTTTATAAGCAGGATGTAATCACTTCAAGTCACCCCGGAGATTATCACCAAGCTGCTCCAGCTGAATGCCAGCTATCACCCAGGACAAGGGGAAAGTGGGGTGCTGCTTCCATCTGATTGCCTCAAGCCCTCTCCGTGGTCTCATCTGCTGTATGTCAGGCAGACATTTGCACCAGCCAAGAGTCACCTGGAAACAACCTGTCATAAAACCAGCTCCGAAAAAGCTACAGCTACTCACTCTGATAGTTCACAAACTGGCTTTTTCTCTGTCTTCTATTTCTCATAGGGCCAGAAAATGGGAAATTGGTCCCCAGCAATCTATGGGGTGGAGCTTAGGTGCTCCTTAGGTGCTTAGGAATACTGCCATATTCCAGAAGCTCACCTCTCAGCTACTGAGCATGAATGGGGGTCTGCAGAGTTACCATCCCCCTGTAACTCCAAAGATGAGCAGGAATGATTTTTCTCAAGCTCTTTGAGAGATGGTAGAGCTTCCAGCCTGCTCTTATCACTGCTGGGTACTCATTACTTTAACCTTGGGAAGAGCAAACCACCAAGGGACTCCTTCTCCTGGGAACAGGCCATTTCCAAGGCAGAATGATGTTGATGGCATCAGGCAGCTGACCTCTCTCACATCCCCTTTTGAGAACAGTAGAAATGAAATCTTTTCTGCTCACATGCATTTTCTGTACTTTGTTCTTGCTCAGGGTTAGCAGCAGGCAAGCCTGAGCTTCTGCATGAGAGAAATAAGCCCCTAGAGAGAGGGCTGTGATCCTGAAGGTAGGTGGGAACCCTGAGGAACCCAAGCTGCCCAGGGAACCCAGGGCTCAGGTTTGAGCTGCTTTCTACAAAACACAAAACCAAAGCAAAAGTCCTGCAGGCTCTGAAGAACAGACCCCATCCTCCAGGGATGCATAAGCAGGCTGGGAGCAAATACATGAAAGGAAGTAATATCTGCTGGAAGATGAGACCTTTCAGTCCTTGAAAAAACCAAAAAAGACACAGAAGATGTCTCTGAAATAAAAAGAGACTGTAGGGCCTTAGAGCAAGCAAGGAACAGCAATGAAAGCAGAAGTCTGGGTTTGGGCATAGGCAGGCCTGAAGCAGGCAAGTATACTGCTCAAATCCTCTCTTGGCAAGGAATACCCAGAAAACTGGCTATCCTGGGCATTTTCTCTCCTTTCCCAGGCTGGATTTGTGTGATCTGTTTCCCTGGCCACTGGAAATTTACTATAAATACGAGGTACTGAGCAGCCGTTGTACACTAATATCACCTCTCCACCCTTTCTAGCTGCCCAAGGCTGCAAATGATGTGAAAATTGCATACCCCAGTCCCAGGCTTTAGTAGCTATTCAGGGGTTTGGCCACATGTCATTTGTTATTCTTCACTTATGCATACATTCTTCTTATTTATTTTTTTTGTAAACATTTGTGTATAATTATTCACTCCAGAGTTTCCAGTGATTTTCCCTGGCTTGCAGATGTGGCAAAATTTGTTCCCTGCATCCAGGAAAGAAGTTTTTTTCCAACTACTGCAAAATAGAATCCTGACAGATTTCAGTCGGCTGCATCCATGTCCATTCTTGCGACACTTAGCTACCCATGGCAAGAGACAATTAGCTTTTTAAATATAAACCAGAAATGGTCCCAAGCCACAGATTTCACATCCAGATCCAAATTTGGGGCAGTTCAGATTCGGCCTGACATTTTCGGTTTGGGCCCGGGCCGGATGCTCCTTGTGCAGCAGTTTGACATTTCCAGTTCTGGGAAGCTCCCTCCCCGGGCGTGCAGCCTCTCCCCGGTGCAGGGCCACCCCCGGGCTCTGGCCCTCTGCTGCCGAAAGCTCTCCTGCTGCTCCGGGCTGCTCGGAAGCCCCTGCCTGTCGTTACTGCAGCTAATTCAATTGCAGTGATGGGCACAAGCCTTCCATGATGCTGCTGTGGCATTTCGGTCCCTGCGAGGGACCCAGACGGATTGGGCTCCGTGCAGCTGTGTGTTGCTCCCAGAGGGAAAAAAAAGCAAACGATCAAATGGCAATAAATCTTGGGAATTCAGGTTAGATCTCTGGCCATCTGCCTACAGCTCAGACCCCACAGTTACCCTTACGTGCTGTGGTAACATTACATTCAGAGTACAGGCCACAGAAGCAGGATCAGCAATGCAAAGTCCCTTCTTCAGTCATTTTATAATCAGTCCTTCAATCAATGGATCTTTTAATAAGAGGGCTTAATCTGGCTTTTTCATTTATATTTGTCCAAGTATAACACACAGGCACATTATCCCTAAAGTTTAATCAGTCATTTACAGATAATTTTAGATGAATAGACCAATCAGCTTATATCTTGTCTCCTTTCTTCAAGAGTGAGGTGTTATAAGAAGTTCACGTGAGCAGAATTTGGCAAGCCCAAAATCAAGCTATCAATGTAAGAACTCTCTTCAACACTGACATTAAATAATATCACCATGTGTTTATATAATCTCAACAAAGTGTGATTACTGTAACCTCTGAAGGCAGAAAACTGAAGCACGTAAGGTGATGTGCTCAAAATGACACAGAACTCTTCATATTGAAGCTCAGAAAAGAGTTGAGAGCTCCTCAACCCTCTTGGTCTTTGTCCAGGAGATCATAGTTCCTTTGATATGCACACCATTCATGGGCACTGAAGTTGTATTAGGAGATCACAGAAGGATCTCTGCAAGTATTTAGCCTAATTTTAGCCCTGATATCAACTTTCAGAACATCCTTTTAAGAGAAAATGCATGGCAGTAACAACACTGTGGCAAGCTTGATGGAATGGTGCTGGCTTTACAGCAGGCTCCAAATCAGCTCATAATGTCTGAAAGCATTCATTAAATGAGGCTCACAGATAAAACACACATATGACACAGTTCTTTATAAAAAGAGGCTTTTAGAGGCCAAATGCTGAGAAGCCTCATGAGATTACTAAATAATCCAAAGGGAAGTGCTTGGAAGCCTGTTTCTCGGGACACAGAGAACCAGCCTGGAAAAATGTCATGGAGACAAGACTCTGGGGATGGATCAAGCCCTCCCCCAGGTCCTGGTTATGGATCAAAATGGTTTTTCCATCGTATTTTCTTCCATCAAATGTAAGCCCCCCCGGATCCAGTGCAAGGAGTGCCAAGGAGCAGGAGGAGAGGTGAAGTGCCACCTGTACTCAATTCCAGTTGTTTCACCAGTTCCTCACAGTCCACTTGCAAGCCAAGGTGACACAAATGAGTTAATTTCCATGGCATACTCAGGCTAATTGGAAACAGTTCTCAGACCCTGTAAAGCATTAAGTTGGGCTGCAAGTGATAATTGCTCACCTGCTGCATGGGCCTATAAGAGGCAGTGCATTAACTGGCACATGGGGTTTTATCACTTCCCTGGGACAGTGGGGGCTGGATCCTTCCCAGCACCCATTGCACTGAAAGTAAGATACTGGATTAGGCCTGGGGTTTGTGGGAACTCAGGCAGGGAGAGCTGGTAATAAGGGGCCAGATTCCAGCTTTCATGATGTGCTCTTTTTTTAAACTCTCTAGCATGGCTGTGGTTTCTTCTTCTTTTTAGCATAGCTTGCTTTCTTCTTGAAAAGAGGTTTGGTACTGTGTTGCAAAATAGAAGTACAGATATTTGTAGGTATAAGGAGCTTAAGTATTCCTGAAGGGTTTAGACCTCTCTATTGCAGGGATTTGACTGCAGAAGTGTTAGAGTTTGAGACTCTCTATTATAAATTCAAGCAGCTCTTATTTTATAGCTAGTCATAATTATCCTCTATCTGAGTGGGAAGAGAACTACTCCTTCCTGAAGTCTGAAATGGAGGCTTGTCTCAGCAGAGAAATATTAGAAATGTCAGAGAATTGAAGCAGGAGTTCACCAGGGACTGAAAATTATAGACTAGAATAAAATTATTACAGTTATCCATCAGGGGGATCCTGGTACCAGGATCATCGACTTGCAGTGTTCAGCAGCAGTTGCAAATCCCATAAGAAGCATTGGGGATTGGTGTGCTGTAAGACACAAGTACCCTAAAGCGTGAGATGAAGCTTAACTTTTTAGAGTAACTGTCAAGAGACCATCAGTATTTGGTACTGCTTGAGACCCTGGGAGTTCCTGTCAGGGACTGGGATCTGTGACCAAGTTTCCCAGATATGTTTTGGGTGACTATAATATAATAGCACTGGTTTTAGCTTTTCCTGAACAGGTAAATGGATGGCTTAGGTGTGGGGTAGATTTATCGTGACCTAATGACATCAGCTTAACTGTGACATCTGAGTGCTTTCTGAAGACTTCATCTCAATGACCTCAGAAATAAAATTAAAACTGGTGTGGCTTTTCAAAATGACTGACTATCTACACCTTCAAATTAATGAAAATGATGCAAGGGAAATAATTTAAATGTCTACAGGTAATTAACTCCATCAAAAGTGCCAGGAAACCAGGTTTTTTTCTTTTTTTTTTCCATGAGGTTCTTACCACTTCTATTTCTGATCCTGGTACTGAAACATAAAGACAAAAATAGGCTCACTTCCAGCCTTTTCCACTGATGCCTTGACACTCTGGAGCTGAGCCAAAACCCAGAAGCTCATAGGCCAGCAGAAATGTAGCCATGAGTATGTGCCAGAGGCTTGAGACTCTTATTAGATTAGTGTGAGCATGAGGAAAGGGGAAAGAGTTCTGAACTGTTCTGTTAAGTTGAAATGGAGCATCCCTTTCCCTGGGATCTATCATGTCCTGGTAGTTCCTCATTAACAGTATGTTCCCATCAGGGAGTCCTGGCAGGAATGTGGCTCTTGGAAAAACCCAGATACCGGTTCCTAGCTGGTGGGAGCTGAGAAGGTCCTCTTGTCTGGGAAAACCAGTACAAAGTGGAAAGTTTTTCCTTCTAATGAAGATGTTTAAGCATTTCCTAATGAAAGCATTGCTGTAGAGAGAAAAAGGAGTGTCCTGTGATTGTTCACAAGTAAGAAACATTTTATGGCCCGTGAACTGCTCAGGAATGACACATTTTTCAGGTGGTCTGACTGTCAGATGCCTGATTTTGATGGATGATGCTAAGCATGGACATAATCACCATCTTGGTCTCAAAACCAGGCAGTAGGATATGTTAAGATTTTCCAAATGTTTCTCCAACAATAAAAGGAAATGTAAAGTTAATCAAATTGTCATGAGAGATCAGAGCCCAGCAAGGAAGGACTAAGACTGACATTTGAAGTAGAAGCACTAATAAAACAGACGGCTGCTTGCTGATCCTGTCCATGCTTGTGTTTAATTTAAACAAGTTAACAATGAATGGAGTTTGCAGAGGCGGGGCAGGGGTGCTGTCGAAATCGATGTATGTACCAGCCATTTAAAGAAAGCAGAGAAGTGGGAAATCTCTAGCTGTGTGTGAATATCATGCCTCAGCAGAGAGGTTCTGCAAACATCTCTGTTGGCAGGTTTGGGGCGAGAGGCCGTTCTTCTCCCAGCTCTACCCTACCTGTGGCTTCTGGCTGCCCAGAAATAAGCTGGACAAAGTTAATCGCTGATGCTTTTAGATTGATTTACTGCATTGTGCTCAGACAAATTAATTCTAGCATCTAAACACCAACAAGACAATTTCAGAAAAGTAAGTAAGGTGAGCTCACCTCATTTTCCAGCTTTCCAGTAGTCAGTCTCTGATATTCCATACACGCATGTGTGTGGTTTGAGTGGCCATTTCTCTTTGAAGATCTCCCCCACTGTAAATCTGCTGGACACAAAGACCTTGGGTTGCTCTTTGGAGAAGATACTGAACAACGAAGTGGAATGTCATGGCCTTGCCTGCTCTCAGCGGTAGACATGACACCTTGTCAGGTGTCTTTCCCACTGAGCTGGATGGTTATGTGCCAATGTGCTTTTTCCACTTGGTGTTGCTAGGAGAGTTGGAGGGAAGTAGCTTTGTGTGTGGCAAAGCCATGAACAGCAGTTTTGCTCTCTTTGGGGTACTCGTCACCACACACTGCTCCTTTAGCCCAACAACCATTTTGTCCACAGAAGGTACTTTTTATCTTGAAATCCAAGTGTTCATTTCCTGCAGAAACCCTTCAACCACCATCAGGTGGCAATGAATTCATCAGTGCTGCCCTCCAGGCACCAACCAGACTAGCGGCCTGGACATGAGAAGCTGCTCTGTTATCCATTACTCATCCCCCGAGCCAGCCTCCATTTTCATTTTGTTCTGGATAAATATGATCAGGAGGCAGAAGCGCTGCTCCCGTTCCCTGGTGCCTTTCATTAGACCCCACCTTGCAAGTGCTGGTTGTGCTGCAGGGCAGCGGGGAGGTCAGGCCGGGTGGCCGGCAGTTCAGCCCAGCCCACGGGCCAAACAGATGAGGTGCCTCAGCCTCCCGCCGCTTCCCTCCGTGCCCTGCAGCCGCTCCCGGCCACAAAGCCCTCGCCCTGTGGCATGCCGGCTGACCCCTGCTCGCCTGCCTCGCTGCTCTTATTCTTCTCCGCCGTTCCTCCCTTTATCAGATTAACTTCAATTAGTGAAATCAGAATCACATGCAGTGGGGAGGAAACGCTCCAAACACGGCAGATTTGTTTTCAGCCAAGGAAAAATCAAGGTGCGTACAGGCTCTCGGAAGGACTTGGATGAGGTTTTGTCTAGAAAACTAACTGTAGTTGTGAAAGCACTGGGGGGCTGTGAGTGTGTGACAGAGCAAGAAAAAGCCAGTTTGCCCTTTGTGAGATGTATGTGCAAAGGAACTGCACCTACACATGAAGTGTGTAGAGCTACAAGCATGTGCCCACTAACACTTACATGAGGGAGGTGGGAAATGCAACATGTGGCCTATGGTTGCTTCAGTGATGGATGTCTTTGAATCCTGGGAATCTCTCTGACCAAAGAAATTCTCCATTGCTGTTGGCCAAATTGCTTCTGACTGAAGTCTCTGCATACAACACCTTCATTACACCTCCACGTTACACCAGTCCTAGTTTCTGAGCTGGGCTTTACCTGCACTTTCCCCTGGACTAAGCGGCTGCCCCAGAATGAATAGCAAAGGGCCTCTGGTTAAAAGATGCAGTACCATGTCTTTGCTCTCACTAAAGGTGGGCACATCTTCCAGGGAATCCACATTCCCAAGTGCTGACCCTCTTCTCCTCGGCACTGGAGCAATCGCATAGCTGCAGCCAAAGTGGCTTCCAGAAAGTGCCATGAGGTGCTCAGCACAGGAGATCTCATCCAAAAAAACTCACAGGAGAGTTGCCAGGACTGGGCCTGCCATCTGCACTGCTCCCTCCCCCAGTTAGGAGTCCTGAATGGGACCCAGTCAATGAGAGCATATTAGGATAAGGGGAAGCAAAAACAGACAAGCAGCATTTCACAGTAAAGATCAGGAGTGTGGAAGTGAAGTCGCCCTGAATCTGTTTGAGCCATGTAGCATCTCCTGAGAGGAACTGAACTAGATAGAAACACCTTCCAGTGATAATTTACAGTGGCAATCAAAGACAGTGAGAAAATTAGACTTCTGAAACTTTTTCAGTTCATTCTCATGTCTGCATAGATATACAGTATTTCATCTACCTACTATTCAGATGATGGCAACATTGTTCAGCTAATGCACTGAAAAAAAAAAAAGAGTGGCTTAATCTCCGCCTCCTTCTCATTCCTTTCTCAGTCTGTTTTGCTAATTGTTTGTTCCCCTTTGCAGTTCTGCAACACAAACTTGGTGGCACATGCTGCTGCCCACTCCCCTACATGAAGCTCCTGACCAGGGCCACTCCTCCACAGCATCCTCCCCACCTCAGGCACTCCTCTGCTAGGCTGCAGCCACGGCACAACGCAGGAGGGGAAATACTAAACAAAAAGATCAGTGGCTTGGAAGGAAGATGACTTTGGTGGCACGGGTAAGACAGTAAGGGTGAAGAAAATCAGAGCCCTGTTCAAAATCCAGCAAATGAAGGACTCCATGAGTAGATGTTGGCAGCACCTGTTCTTCACAAGGTTTAAAATAATTTGTGAAACCTCTAGTGGCTCTGGCTGATGTCCCCAACTCAGCACTCTCCTGGACTGATGGAGGATGAACATGAGGCATACAAACTCTCCCTGCCTGTTAAAGTCCCTCTCTCTCCCCAGCTTCTGTAGGTGCAGAAGAGAGTGGCCCATCATGTAAAACAAGCTTCACTGCTGATGAAAAGTTGTGGCTTCCCTTGGCCACACAGCACCACCAAAACCCTCTCAGGCAGAGTCACAGGGCTCACACACCAGCCGAGCTGTCTGGCTGCCCCAAACCCACAGCACACCTGGGAAGGTCCCCAGGGCTTGAGCTGCAGGCAGGGAGAGCGAGTGAGCACATAGCGCCTCAGCTGAGAGGTGCATGAGGGCACATGCTGGATCAGGAGGGCTCAGCTGATGTACAGTAACACCACCATGCATCTGAGCCCTCCACATGGGTTCCCCACTGCATAAGCACATGACCCTTTTTTATGCTCACTTTTATTAAGGTGATTCATGGGCCTCTCACAGGTGCATCTCATATGGGAGTGTAGCAAACTGCCTCTGGCTTCTCCCAGAAATCAGTTCCAGATGTGCTGGAGTAGAGCTCTTCAGAGAAAATACATGTTTCAGGTATGGCCCACTCTATGAAAGCTCAGAATACTTCCTACACTGATGAATAAAAGCCTTTATTGCATCTATTCTCCTTTCTGACCTTCCTGTTTCCCTTCAATCTTTGTGTAACATGCTAACACAAAGAGTTGTAGTTTCTTCTTATCAGCCCTGTTCACATAACATTCAAAATTTCATTTGTTCCTGAGAGCAGCTTCCCTCAGTGTCTCTCTGTCCATGTACTTTGAGGCCTTTCTTCTTTCCATCCCTGCCAAGACACACCTTCCAGACCCTTCTTCTGACACATGGTCGTGATGACTGAAATGGTCCTTCACTTCTTGTGGAAACTAAATGATTCTCCTGCTCCATTCCGAGCTCTCCTTGACACATTACTGACAATAACATCAAAAAGCATAGATTTATTTTTATGATCTGTGTGAATTTGATATTGAAACTTGATCATGTATCATAAGCAATGCTCAAGGTCCCCACCACTGAGTTTTGTGCACATTTTGCCAGCTGTGTTAATGCCATGCCAAAGCTATAGGGAAAGGCTTTAAAATCCACCCCTGGCTTTGAAGCTGAGACCTAAAATCTGTGGGTTTCACTTCATAGTAGAAAGACTTCCTCCCTTTTAAGCTTAACTTGGCCACCCTGTGGACCTCTGCAGAGCAAAGCACTGATGCACTTGGACATCTTGGTGGGAGACCAGGGCTGAGAGGTGCATCTCGCCTTGTTCATCCTGGTGACAAAGCAGGATGAACACTTGGGTCTGTAGACTTTCAGTTACCATTGTTAATTGACATGAGGTCGTTTTTTTTATCAGAAAAAGCCAAGAAATTTGTTTATTGGTGTCCCACATTGCCTTCCACACAACACCAAATACCAAATGTTCTGGTTCCTTGCAGCCGGATGTCTTAACTTTTCTATTTTTCACCCTAACCACTTCCACAGTACCACTGCAATGTTAATGCAAGGATCTGTAAGTGTAAGGGCAAAGTGAAAGGAATGTAGCTTAATATCCAAGCAATTAGCACAAGGGTTATTGTGCTGAAGGCATTATTCATTTTTAATTATCTGAAGCTGCTGAAAAATTCCTAGGACTGCCTCCAGTGGGGTGCATGAATCAAAGCCCACACACAGAATGGTAGCATGTTGCAAAGGCAGGAGGAGAAGCAGTTGGCCCAGTCTCACACACAGAGTCTCAGCCCTGGCCTGGGACTCCTTGCAGCAGTAGAGAGCCAGCTGCTCGCAGCTGAGACCTGTTTATTTCTGGTGGGCATATTTCTGAGCTCACAAAAGTAAGATAACGAGGAGGAAGGAAACAGGAAACATATCTGCATGTTCAGTCACATTGGTTAATTTGGGCCATGTTTCCTCTGATTTAAAAAAAAAAAAAAAGATAATATAATAACAATAATAACTTCTGGGAACGGTTTGGGAAGTGAGTTGGAGTATGGATGGGGTTGGATTTTTCAAGTAGAAGTGCCACCCAAAAGTTAAATATACTTAGTAGGCATATTTTCAGGGTGTTTAATTTAATGTGTATATTGATTCACCACACTTGAAAGAAAAATATACATTAGACGTGACATCTTCCTGCAGAGAACACAATAAATTCTATATAATTCAATAAATTATAATCAAAAGATGAATTACAAATCTACTTTCTCCTCTCAAGAGCAAGTCAAAGATGGCAATGTCCTGAAACAAGGAAATAATCTCCAGGGTTTGCTTTTCTAAATTTGTTGAAATTTAGTTTTCTACTTCCTCGGATTTTAGTGTTTCAGCCTAAGAGTGGAAAGACTGCACAGGACTGCACTAAGCTCATGAATAGTGAGCATACAGCACAGCAGTGTCAGGACCATTTTCTGCCCCAGCTGGTGCCAGGGCTCTGCTTGAGCCCCCCAGGCACAGCTCCTGGGGTGACAGCGTGCAGGAACAGTGGGACTGGGGGCTGCTCCAGCAGCCCCACTACCACATGTGCCATCCTCTCAGGAATTATTGTGAAGTGCAAACAGTACTGGGTTTGGGAAGCAGGTGGCAGCTCTTACTCCATTTAACAGTGGATAATGACTGGTTAGCATTTACATTTTTTCTAAACAGAATTTTGAACAGAGTGTTGTTATTCCGAATGCTCTCTTAACCTCTGTTTCTAAGAAAAAATGTATCTCAGCACTGAATTTTAGAAAGTGTCATATTTTTGAATGGAATAATTTTTTGGGCTTCTTTTTCAGAAATAAGAAAAAGTTGTTATGGGAAAAAAAGTTGGTATTAGGATGGAGAGGGAGGAAGGCAATATTATCTAAAGCTACATATTTCAACCAGCTTTTATAAGAAAACTTGCTTTTCTGAACTCTTTAATGGGGTACATCTCTCTAGAATAGTAAGCCAAAAAATAGATAGAGGAGAGGCACTTTTACTAAGAAAGAAAAAAACCCTCTTTACCATTCCAAAGGAAATTGTTACTGACAATGAGCCACAGTCAGTGAACTTAAAATTCCTTGCATTTGAAATGGCTTGATTTTTTTTTTTTTCCCAGTGTTTTACTTCCAGATCTGACCACCCACATGGGACAGGAAAAGTGGAGAAGAGTGCACAGCTTGCACAAAAAGATCCCTGCAAAAAAAAAAGGATCCTTTATTAGCTGTACTGATTATAAGGTATCTCTCTTATGACAGTTTCCAGGATACGTTCAGCACTGCAGCTTGCAGGTCAGAAGATCAGATCAACATTACAAGTTCTGAGAGTAAATTTTCAACATCACTGACTAGAACTGAATAGTTAAAACCAAAAAATACCAAATCTAAAAGGCTATGGTTTGGTGATTTTTTTCTTCTAGCACAGGAAACACAACCTCTTCAAGTTCCCTCGAAACAGGAAACACAGTCTATTGAAGTTTTTACTGTAGAGAAGCATTTCATTCTGGTGCCACCATACTGATAAACTGGAGTTCCTAAACCACACTCCATTGCGTTCACGAGCGTCCTGCATAGAAGAGATGTCATTTTCACTTAAGAAACAACTCGATTTGCAGAATTCTAGTAGGGTTGTCCTCCAACCTCTATAAAAATAGTATTATCTCTGCATTTCTAGATGAGAAAAAGCAAGTCTCTGATTTGCTAATACCCCCAAACTTTAATGAAAAACAATGAAAATGTGTGTATCAATGTTTAAAGAGGCACCTAAAGTAATAATTGTTATTTTGTATGAGTGGTTTCTATCCAAGGCTCTGCAAATCACTATCCACTTTGGATGCCCTCATTCTGCAGTTTCTGACTTGTGCCCTTCTAGCAGGGGGTTGACATCTCACAGATAGTGTGGCCTAGACTTTTTTAAAAATAGACCAAGTAATAAAGCATGGATAAAAAGAATCTTATACCCATGTACTAATTCTGCAGTCTTCATCAAAGATATCTTTTCAGTAAAGCTTAAGCTGTGGTTCTTTCTCCTGTTTCTCTCATATCATCTGAGCATTTTTTACTAAAAACTTATTACCAAGTTGTGGATATTCCCATTCTGCAAGGGATGAGGTGTCTGAGCTGCTGTCTGGAGCTGGCCCATCCCTACATCCATGCAGCACTGAGGGCATGTTTGCAGCACAGACATTGACAGCAGTCCAGCCTTGTTTAGAAGGGCATGTGCTTGGATTTATAACCCTCTTCTCCCAAGCACAGCACACCATCAGCACTTCCAAACCACTTCTGTTCCCAAGGCAACCTCAGTGTGAGCCCTCTGCTGTGCTCCACTGAGTTGTAAGGACAACGAAGCTCAATCTGCTTGAGCAACACCCGAGCAACCCTTAGTTCAAGCCTGCACCACTGGGGCCAGCAGACCCCGCATCAGACACAGCTTTAGCAACAGCACAGCCCACCTGCTCTGCTGATACGGCCAAGCAGGTGTGCTCCCGTGCTGGGGCTTGAGGCTCACTTCCACTCCTACTCTGCTGGCTGGAAACCAACCCATCAACCACCCTCGCGGTGACCACATGCAAATTGTCGGCATCAAGGGCTCACCACTTAGCTTATCTTTGCTTCCCCTTCTCTCAACAATGTCAGTCCAGCTGGGACTGTGTCACACTCAGCAGTGTGTTACATCTCTGCAGAGGAACCCTGAGTCTCTTACCCTGAGTCTCTTTCCTTTCTGGAAGGGGTAGGCTTGAAGGAGTAAAATTGCCATGGCTTTTCGAGCAAGGTTGCTTGATAAAGGGTGTCAGCTCTGCAGTGCCTGTGCCTTGTTCTGCCAAAAATGCCAGGTTACAGCCTGCAGAGGAAAAGCTTCCATTTGTGGTGGCAAGGTATCCTCATGGCAACCCTGAGAGAGGCAGAGCAGAAGTTCTCCACATCAGTGACTCCTGGTGATGCTTCTACACATACAAATGGAAGAATCTGGGAGTGAGAGTATCTGGTAAATATTAGTGTTTTCTCTCTTTTCCTTGCTTTCAAACTAATCAGTCTAAACAAGGCTCTCAAGGAACAAGAGATCCCACCACAAATGAGAAAATATAAGATCAGAAGCCCAAGCCTCTTCCTTTTTCCAGCAACACCTTTCATGGCTCTTCACGTGTAACTGAGAAATAGCTGTACTGTAAAAGTAAACTCCTGTGGAAAATGAATGGTAGGAACATTTGTCCTCTGCAATGGAAAAATTAGGTAGTGAGGGAGTTCTTGTTCCTGGTTTGTATCACCAAAAAAAAAAAAACTAGAAAGAGAGGGGCCAGTGACAGCTCCGCTCCTCTGGCATGGGGAAAAGGATTCTAGTTTGATATGTGATATTGAGGGATATTTCCTTGTAGCTTCCAAACCAGAGAAGTTCCTGTTAAGCTCTTGGAGATGATCCACTACAGAGTAGTCAGAAATCCTGCCTCAGAACCTAGAAAACTTGAGGTTGAAAGTTTCATCTTTTGCCTGTGCTTAATAAGATGAGCAACTCTGGTTGCTAGACTTTGCAATATGCCAAGCACATTCTCTTTCCTTTGTTATATATCCCAGGGAAAGACAAAGGATGAGGGTGAAATTAGGAATATTCCTCTCAGGTAATGAGGAGATTGTTTGGACGCATGAGTGATACCCTTGGTATAAGAACAAGAGAAACTAAAGAGAAATCTAATTTTTTTCTGGAATGGGCAAACAATTCATGTTATTCTAATTGAATTATTGCACTAAAGGACAACTTGAATTGAAGCTAAGTACAAATAATTCTTGTTTTTCTCTCTGCAAATAGCATTGCTGGTTTTAAATATTATGTCCCGTTTGCACTGTTGATTTAGTAGGACTCTGCTATTCAGTGTTGTTATTCTCCTCAATCCCTGCCAGAAGTTTTGGGTTTTGGATTCAGTGGAGCCCATCTGAAAATCCATAGCTCCTCTTTGCTGCTCAGCTGGCCTGACTTCATTGCCTCTGGTCCTGCCTGAGATGCAGCCTTAAGAGCTGGCAAGCTGAGAAATCAGGCCAAGAAGAATTTGAAGCTGCAGCAATGCAAATAGTTGCAGTCACTGTGAATTTAAAATTAAGAAAAAGAAGGTAAATAATGCTAGGTCCTAGGAACATCTGAGTTATGAAATCTGTGTCATTCAAACAAGAAATCATGGCACAATGGTGCACTGTCCCACAGTCCCATGACCCATGGGGCATGAGTCAAGACCAAAGATCTACTGCCCCTCTTTACCACAATGCTGGCATCCCAGCATGTTCTACTGAGAATTAAACCAGGAAAGCCCTGTGTCTGCTGTTAGACAAGCAGGTCATGTAAGGCAAGTGTAGCTCCCTCTGGATCAACTTAGGACTCTCACTGCCCCAGACTTAGTAAGTAACAACTGAGATAGTAATACCTCTCCACCTCTGGAGTTTCAATTGCAAGTTTTTAATCCAAGTTCTCAGTGTTGGTAAGGATTGAGACTTAGATTAAAAATTTAAAAATTACTCCTCACTCTCAAAATTAAATGTTAATTATTATTCAGTGGAAACTTACTCAGTGGCATGGCTTCTGCAGCTTTATTAGCGGAAGATGATCTGTATCAGAAATTTAATCTACCCAGCTTCAAAGACCATTAAAACAGTCCTTCAGGGTCTAGCCAATATCTGATATCTGACAGTGCCCCAAACTGCATGCAGAGCAAAGACAAATCCACAGCAGTGCTGCAGGAGGGCACTCTCCAACAGGCACTGCCCAAGGCAGAGAAGCTGCCTTTTTAATATGCTTAGGGGCAGATTTTTTCCTTTTTTTTTTTCTTAAACTTGCTGCAGACTGGGCTGCCTAAGTACTGTGAGGCACCTGGACATAGCAATAACCAAGGAGTGATAACACGAGTATCTGGGAGCATCAGGTTGCAGTGACTGGCTGCACCTCCTCTCTTGTCCATCTGCCATTCCCATCCATGAATGCAGGGAAAAATGCCACCTACCTAAATATCTGCTGAACATTTCATGTCAGGAACACAAATTTATCTTCCTCCAATGTTTGGTCTGCTGTATTTAATACGGCCTTATTCTTTATCACCAGTGGCAAAATGTGCTTGGGATTCATATTGTCTGGCGATCACTTCATCTTGATGTAACCTGTTCTGTGACAAGGGTATCAGGCACCTTTTCCTTTCCAGAGCCTGTGGACTGCAATGCCATGGCTTCTTTCACTGGCACAGGTGCAGTGGGGTCCTGCTCTGCATGTCTGTCTTTCACCACATTCTCTACCTCATTTTGCTGTATGCCAGTGGTTCCTTTCACACGAAAGAAGCCTTTTGGTCCATATGACATCTGGTTTAAATAGGCCAACAGCAGACAAGTTTGTGAATGTGTGTTTAGGTAGGTGCACAGCACAGAAACATGTCTGAATAACCACTGCAGGTAAGGTGCAGTTTTACACAACATGAGTTTTGCCCACTCAAGAGCTCATCACCCCTTGTCGGCCACACTCAGCACAGTGCTGTTCCTCCCTTTCCCATCTGCCACAAGCTCTACTGCGTGTTTCCCATCTGCCCCACAGACCCTGTGCTGCAGAGAGCATGCAGGAGTCAGACTCAATATGGGGTGACAGTGCAGAGGGGCAGACTCTGCGACTTTCACCCCGTCTAGCCCAATCTTGTTCATGCAACCAAGAGTTACTCCTTCTCCTGCAGCCCCAAAAGGCTTGGCACTCCAGCACCTTCTATCCCAGGTGTCCCAGCAACCCCTCACATCCAACTATCCTGCTTGCCCCAGCAGGCACACTGATGCAGGGCAGTGTTCCTCCAGTCCCACCCAGAGCAAGAGCTGATAAAAGCCCTCTCCCCACTGCAGGCTGCCCAGTCCCAGGGCTAGGGAACTCCAGGGATCCACAAGTGTTCGGCACCTGCTGCCTACCCCAGCTCCCAGCTGCTGCCTGGCCAGCCCTGTTCTCCCTCTTGGCTGCGGGAAGCAGCCGCTGAAAGGCGATCTGCCTGACCTGATGTGAAAGGGATTTCACTGGTGTTAGGACACTTGATGACAGGGGGAGGGAGGATTGAAATGAACTCCTTCCATCTTTCTGATGCAAAATGAGTGCAGACACATTGCTTTAATATCTTCTTTGTAATTCATTTCCTCCAGCAAAGACTGAAGACTTGATGCTTTATGTGTCTCTGGGTTTATGCCAGCAAACTACTTGCAAACTGACCCATCTGGAATAGACAGGGGTCATTAGTAGTTCTGATCCAGCTCTGTATGCTCTCCAAGATGGGCATTAGCCCTGTATGAGTATTGAGAGCTAATCTGCTCCTTTAAGAGGTGATTTAACTGCTTAATACAACAGCCTTTACCTTTTCTCATCATTAAGACCTTGTCTTTCTCAGACTGTGTCCTGATGTCTTGCCTGTCACCAGTGAGGAGCCACAGTTGAGTCCGTGAATAGGAATGGTTTCAGCACAACCCCACAGTAACAGACCTCAGCTGCTGCTCCCAGTAGGCAGCATCAATGCCTGTAGTTTCAGGTTCACCAAAGATCTCTGCATGGAGGGACAAAACTGCTTGGGCTGGAAGAAGGGTCAATTCTGCTTGAAAAGTGCCAACCACCTCTCCCCTCCAGAAGGAAACCCAAAGACCTAGGCCCAGGTCTTCTTTGCCTCCTTTTCAAACATCTTATGAGACTGGGATCACACCCAAGCCTGAAAAGTCCTTGGGGCCAGCATATATCTTAGAAAGAATGAGTAACAAGTCACAACACTCTCTAAGGGATTGCCCACAGAGCAAGGAACCTGCTTGTTGCCAGCATTGTCCTTGCTGGGAGAATTCCTTCCTGTCACAAGCAGAAGGAACAGGAGACAAGGCCACTGCATCTTTCTTGCTCTTGATGTTGCCACTGAACATTGCAGATGGGTGATCAAAATATGCCAGGTTTTCTCCCAAACTTTGTTCCTGTTATGTGACTCAGTCAGGCATATTGCCTGTTTAATGTAAATTACGTTTGGAGTTTATTTGTGTTCAGGAGCTTGGAGGCCTTTGGGCAAGGTCCTCCTGTAGATGAAAGTCTGTTATTAGTGTTTGTTTTATTGAATAACACCTGTAAGCATTATGTAGTGTCAGCACATTTGTCCCTGCAGGGAGAGGAGACTTGGTTGTTCCATCCCAGAGCCAGTGCCATCTGGTTTGGTTCTTACTCAGCCCAGAGAGTACAAAGACTGCACGTTTTCCATTAGAAGGCTTACCGACACTAGGCTCCATTTATGAGTCAGTCTTAGTAAACTGAATTTATTTGGAAATATACATGGCCTCTGAATCAGCTCAAACTGTCTTTTAACTTTCTCTGTCTGTGCTATGTATGTTGATGGAAACGTTTAACCCATTTAATTTGGAGTGCTTTCTCCAAGTCCTGCTGAAATTGCAGATCCAAATGTCTGTTCATCAGTGCGGATACACCATGCCCAGGGCTGACAGCCAGCCTTTCCTAAAGAAGCTACTTCTGACATAAACTTGGGCTAAGAAATAAATGCTTTGGACCAGATAAGGTCTCCAATTGTCAAAGAGCACTGAAAAGTTTTGCAAGGTAGTATTGCCAAATATCACGAGCTCAGTGCATTTCTTACATTTTTCTTACAGTATTTCAACTTTTTTTTCTTTTTTTTTTTTTTTTTCCCAAGAGGGTGGGTAGAAAGGGTTATCTTAACTTGAAGACACTATTTTAAAGCCAGTTATGAAGACTGCACACAGCTCCTTAATATCACTGTTCTGAATTTCAGTATTCAGCGCTGTGCCCTACCAGGTCAATGAGCATCATTACCTCTGTTCTACCAACAACTTGTCAGATCATCCCAAAGCCTGATGGTTAGCACAGGGTGAAGCCCAGAACACAACAGTGAAGTTCTCATTTTCAGACCTGCTTGTGACTTACAAGACTAAGAAATAGCCTTATAGTTAGTGCGCCCACTATGCCTTTGTACAGCCTAGAAATCGCTTCGAAATCATGTGGCTTGGGTGGATTTTTCTATTTTGCTCTTGGCAATATGAACAGTTATTTAAGATTGTGCTGCAGTGAAAAATGGTTCCGTTTTCATCTACCTGTCAGGTTCTAACTCAAGCTCTGAAGTTTTTAATTTTTCTCCTAGATCCACTGGTGGAATCATAAGGTGCTCCACTAGACTTGAATGCTGCCTTCTAATGCTATCCTTATGCAAGGCTGTTGCAGAATAAATGGAAGCTGCCAGTCTTGGCATATCTAAAAACAAAGCAGGCTTCTATTCACCTGAGAAATGTCCTTGTCAATAACTTTTCTTCATAACTACTGCAACTCTTCCCTACAAGGCCTAAACCAAGTTCAGCCACAGTAGAAGACTGCTGAAATCAATTCCTGTCAATGAATTCACACCTTTTTGCAAAATTTGTGACATGTTTTCTCTTTATCTACCCAGTGGTTCCATTGTAAAAAAGGCAAATTTTCTGACAACCCATCAGTCCTAAGAGGGTGGGCAACACGACCCACTTGTAGCTATTTCCTGAGATACAGCAAGGATTTTCCTTCCCTCACCACACAGACTTTGAGTGGGTTGTTGAGACACCATAATGGTCAAGTTACTGGAAGTTAACACATCTTCCCTTGGGCACGTAATTGTATAAAAAGTGCAGAGTTAGCAGTCGTAAATGAGGGGATGAACCTGGTTATCTATGATCTAACACATCACAGAATGTCCAATTACATCCATAACAAAACATCAGATTTCTCTATTAAATTGTTATTCTGGTACATGTTATTAAAGCATCTCACTGTTTGAATGTCAGCATTGCTACACAATTATCTTTGCTACAATTTTAAAATTTATTCTAGTGAAGATTTTTCTTGTAGCAGAGGTAGATGTTAAGGATACAAAAGGCTTTTTGTGCCATGGCTTAGGTGGGGTCCTGCAACCTATAGGCTGTCAGCTCTAACCCTGCAAAAGTAACCTGTTGATCTGTACAAGGAGATGCTTGGTAGCACTAGTAGCCTCATTTCTAGCCATGTCACAGAAATCAGAGATTTTGATCAAAAAACTTAAGTCTCTTCCTGTATTCTGATTTATCCACCAGGTGGATGGAATAGGTGACCCTTTTAAAATTAATCTTCTTTCAGAAGAAGAGTTGTAAAGTGTACTTTGCTGCCTAGGATGATCATTCCCATGGACTAGCACACAGCCTTCATTTTCATCAATGGTGATGCACATGGCCCAGTGATGAAAGGGGACAGGGGTTCTGTTTCCTATACATGTCCTTTTTATGTCTTTTGCTTTGTATAGAGAAACTCTCAAGAAAAAAAAAAAAAAACAGCAGTTCTTTCACTGGCCTTTCAGACAGTTGCAGGAGCAAAGGAATTAATGAAACATCAGATTAGACTGCTGGTGTTCATTAACAGATTCAGTGGCAACCACTACCTTTTCTTTTTAAAGGAAGCTTAAACATCATACAAAACACCTGTCTAATTGTGCAGTAATGCACAGAAATTAGCTGTGGTGGAAATTTCTTTCTGACCCTCACATGTTTGGCATTGTGCCATGGAGCATCAGATTTGCTTATCCTAAATATAACCAAATGCTAGTCATAAATGTATTTAACTTTTTCTTTTTTTTTTTTCCTTAATTTACTGCATTGGACTTGCAACTTTCTGTGGTTGACATTTCCACAGTCTGACCGTAAGTGAAGGTTTTTGTAAAACTCACTTTGGATATACAATGTGTGCCTAAGATGTCAAAAGGAGTTAATATTAGACATTTAGAAGCCAAATAGGTCGTAGAATCTGTGCACGTATGCGTGTGGATTTACTTGTTTTAAAATGGGACAGAGGAAAATGTTGCAAATTTCAGACCTGGAGGAAGCATGGGGCCAACCTTGGGCTCTCCTCTGGTCCAGCAGTGCTCCATAGAGTGGTACACATTCTGGGAAACACATGTCCAAAAACCCTGGCCCCATGGGTTCCCCTCCACAGGAACCTTGTGCAGGAGCCACAGGTCAGGTACAGGGATACACCCAAACCAGACATGCTGCGAACAGTACAGTCTCACTCTAACTTGTAACAAACTAAATTCTGCAAAATTAAGCTATATTTGGTTGTCAGGAGAAGCTACCTCCTAGAAGCCAGAGGATACCCAAAGCTATAGGTAGATCTTCACTGTGGAAGAGTCCATGGCCTTGGGCATAACGCAGGGTGATACTAACACCTCTGAAATATTCCTCAGAAGTTGGTTTCTTTCTCTTCTGATCTCCATTACAGCAATGCTAGGGACCCCAGTCAACGCTGTATTTGGGAAGCAGGCACTCTCCCTGCAGTAAGCACATTTTTTTAAATAAGCCTGTTGAGAAAAGCTCAGTGGGAAAAGGGAAAGGGAACACTACGTATCCTATTCCGTTCAATTATAGCCAGGGGAAAGCAGAGGGAAAGACGACCTTAAGAAGTCATCTAGCCTGTCCTCCTGCCTGAAGGCAGTGGGCACCATCTCTTAATTTGATACACAATGAACAGAAATTAAATGGGTTGAAGGATGGGTTTTTTTCCTGCTAGGACTTAACAAAAAAACCCACTAGTTTTCACTTCATGTGGTTTAAAGCTGATTTAGGCCTCTTCATTGCAAATGGTTGATGTATTTTTTTGATCAAAATCACCAGTCATTTTCATTTTAAAATAATGGCATATCAAAAAACAATTTTTCCTCCTCAAAAGACAAAAAGATCAATTTTTCTTCACTTTTATAAAAAGTTTTAAATCAATAGAGTGAAAAATAGCTCCTCGTCCTTTTTCTGTATATTAGATCTAAGCTCAGCCCTTTCCTATTCCTATTCACAATTGCCCTTAGCTGGATTTTTGGAAAGATTTTTGTTTTTCTTTTATAAAATTTTCTCTTGCTATTTTACCCTTGTACAGTGGTATTTTTATATATAGTTCACTTGTGCCTTTTATGCATCTGAATTTCTTTGCATTTTTGTGGGTTTTTTTTCTATTTACATTTAAACTAGCTTAAAGTTTCTGCCCTCTTTAATTCCTTAACTTGTGCCATTTTATTGCCATGATTAAGTAGCTGTCCCTAGGCAGCAGCAATGAAAATGCAAGCTTTCCCATCACATTCACTTATCTGGTACTTGCTGGAATTAAGATTAATTATAGTTGTCAGCGCATAACTAAAATCACAAATGTCAATTTCCTCTTTTCACGTTTTTTGCTGTCAGAATAAATTGCATAATCATCACTTAATACCAAGCTCTTGTTTCCCTAATAATATGCTGCAGCCAAACCTTTACCAAGGGGAGCCCAAGGAAAACACACGAAACCTGAGAGGGTAAATACGACGTGGGAAAGCACAACGGCGATAAGGCTGGTGCCACAGCTGGAGAGAAACCTTCACAGGCACTCCAGAACTTAACCTTGCTGGCAGTTCTTCCATGGGCCACAGCAGTGGGCTTTGCTCTGTTGGGCTTAGAGAATGAACAGCTTGGGAGATGGCCTGGGGTTCATTTCTTCCCAGAAAAATTGCCAGCAATCAGCCAGAATTTTTCATAGGTCTTTGCTGGAGAGTTCTGCAGGTCCAGGAAGAGATCTGGGCTGGAAATGCCTGACAGCAACCCACATCTTCAATGTGAGCAGTTTGGGAAAGCCCTCCTGTGAATACTTCCTCTCACCACCTTCCCAACATCTCAGTGTGCCTGCCACCAGACTTGGTCTCCTGCAGGGCTGCGTCACTTTGGATTTGATAAAATTAGAACATATCTGTTAGAACATATCTGTAACAGACTGCCCTGTCAACATGTCCTGTTCATGTGGCTCATGTTCTTACTATAGAAACTCACCCTCAAAACATGTAGCTAGATCATGGCCCAAGGATGTAAATGGGGAAGTTTATTTCCAGGTTAGGATCCCAGAAATGACAACACACAATCCACTTTGTTGCCCTAAACCCCTGCCCGATCCCATCCTACATACTGATTGATGTCAACCCTGAGAATCACATACTTGCTGTTCCCACAATCTATCTTTGTGCTGGTTTTTAGACCCTACTTCTCTATGTTTTCTGTCTGTGTGATGTTAGACTAAATCTACTAAAATCTGTTTTCCCATGGCCTTTAATAGAGAGCAACTGGGGAAGCAACTGCTCCTTGTATCTTTACTCCATGTCCTGCTCAGGTACCAACCTCCCCTCAGAAGAATTCCTCTCTTACCTCTGACCTTCCAGGAAGGACTCTCAGAAAAGTCATCTCCAGTTGTGGCTACCTGCAGCTGGATGATATTTGTCTCAGCTTTTGACACAATGAAACTCATTTTTCTCTTTTTATCTTCCTTTAAAAAAAAAAACCCAAACTTCAGAGATTTACCATTAAAAGAAATAAAAACATATCTTTCAAAGAGAAAACTTAGAATCTCCTCTATGAAAATTCTGTATTTTAGCTTCCAGCTCTTAAGCTGGAGAATATATTCAAATCTTGACTCATATTTGTTAGTCCATTCATTCTCCTAATGCTTTCTAAGGGAATTTCCCATTAAAAAAAAAATAATTCTAGTATCAAATTCATTCAGAGAGTTCAGCACTACAAAGTAAGAGAAATATATGACTTCTGACCTGGTATATCAATAGTAGGCTTGTGTGCAAACCAGAATGAAAATACCACTGTAGTCAAGGCCCTTTGGTAAAGTTATTGTTTCCTTTCCAGTTCCTTCATTTAAGTGGATTTTCTAAGATCAATTGCCATCACTCTTCTTTATTTTTAGGTTGGGTTTTTTGAGTTTTTTATTGTTGTCTGCTGTCTTGAGAAACTCAAGGTGCCTAATTTCAGGAACTATATGCAGGTATTTATAGGTGAGCTTACAGATGCCAGTTGTTTGAAAAACTGGCCTTATGAAGGGACTTTGCTCAGCTTTTGACATTTGCAAAGATCTCTGACATCCAAAATACAGGAAACCTCCAAAACTCACTGTCCTCAGAAGAACCTGTTCTCCAGAGCAGGCACGCAGGGTGAAGAATCAGAGCAGAGGAGCTGGTGGGGGATTTGCAGAAGGGCACAGGATGTTCTGCAGGCACTGCAGCAACAGGAACGTCTGGGTCTGACCTATGTCCCTCACCTGGCAGCAACAAGGCATCTGCAGCCCTTCAGCTTGCATGGTGACCACCCTGAAAATGTGTGGCTAAATTGCTGCACATTACATTGCACACAGAAAAAAAATCCTCCACACCTTGTAAAATCAAATACTTAAGACTCTTGAATGCAGTTCACTGTCATCCTTGGCTCCTGCAGGTGTGACAGCTCTTCTTCAGAGACACAGGGCAAGGGAGCCCTTAGCAGAGGTACTGGATGCCAGATGCCTTGTTTTCTTTCTGATTTAGCTGCTTTGGCTTTGTCCCAGACCCTTGTGAAGTGCTCTGGGAAGCTGGTATGTGAAAGAAGAGAGGGAGAAGAGCTAGGATGACATTTCGCAGTGCATGTGCTAACTTCAACTGCCAGCTTTGACTGCTTTCCCACAGACAGCACTCTTCCCAAACCCTTCTCCCCAACCTCCTAATCCTCCAGCCCTCTCTGAGGGCTGTGGTGTAGCCGAGGCACCAGCAGTGGCGAGACTGGGGAGCCAAGTATTTCCATCCCACTTTCCAACAAGTAGAGCTGCTCCCCTCCTGGCCCCCCATCTGCCCCACAGCCCATCAAACAGACCCTTGTGATTCTTGGAAATGGTCAGAGATTAATAGCTGACTGACTCCAGCGCTGGAGGAGCAGATCGTGGAATTATTTGAATAGAGGCAGCGTATCAAACAGCATAATAATTTGGCTTCATGTATTTCCTATGGCTTCTTTTCTTCACAGAAAGCTGTGTGCATGCTTTTGGGCATATGCCTACTGTCTGCAGTGCCAGGATAGAGAGGGAACACAGAAAGGATGCGCTTTCTCTTCTGCATTGTGTCAGAAGTAAAAAACTGCCAAGATGAAAAGGGGCCACATGAGATCCTGCTGCTCCTTTCTGGGGCTTGACTGGGGCTCAGAGGCAGCAAAAGCCCAATGTTACTTCACCCCTATAAAAATGCAAAGTGGGTTTGGGACAAGAGAAGTACCAGTAAAGGGAGCAAGCAGCAGAAAGTGGGTTATTTTTACTCTCCTAATGAACTACTTCTCCAGGCAGGCTTGTCTAAGGGAATCATGGCTCCCTGAAGACAAACCTCCCTCCCATCATTCTCTTACTTGGGTCACACACTTGAACAATATAATTTGTAGTTTGGTTTATTTTCTTTTTTTAAAAAGCTTTTCTTTTTTAATGCTGTCAATCCAAAGCCTTCTGTAACAATGGAATCTGTCAATAGCCTCCAGATCTTCTCACACTTCCCACCAAAAGCTCTTTAAATATTTGTAATATCCAAAATTGTGATAATTAGCATTTTGCCCCTTCTTGGATGATGTCATGTTCACTGGCTGATACAGTAAGAGTGGCTCAGCAGGCTAGCTCTCCAACTATGAGGAATACTTTTCTATCTATACGAATGATGATGTGTACTATCATCCTCTGCGCTGCAAGACAGATCAAGGCTGGGGGCAGAGACACTGTTTCCTGCCTGGGGAGCTTTCTTTTGTTGCAATAGGGTAACCACTGGCCAAAAAATGCTGCTACTAATTTTTCAGTGTTTCATGTATGCTGTTAAAATCTGTGAAGTGCTGGAGACTTGCATGTTTCTTAGTGTATCTCATCCTAATCTGAACTTTTCTAGCAAGCAAGCAATATAACATGACATCAGTGCTTCAATTTGCAAAATCACTTGCAAACCAGTTCTAGTATTTGTGACCAGCTGTTGATTAAAGTATGAATCCTAATCCTATTCCTACTCCATACAGAAGTGGTTTGTTTTCTCATACAGCATCAATGGCACTATGGAGGTTCCTGGATCTCAGCTCTAGCCTCTCTGTGAGGCTGAGGGTAGTGCACAGGCAGTGAACAGCAAGGGTTACAGACGCACAGCCTGGTAGCCATGAGAGCCAAGCTAGCAGGATGTAGGGCCTCCAGTACTGCCAGTTCGTGTGGACAGTTTTATGTGCCGTTTCTCTGCCTCCTGATTCACAGGCGGGATAAACAGTGTGTGAAAGGAGCCAAGAACACATTTTATATGAACATCATGTACTGTAGGAAACGTGTCTCTGCCATCTTCCAGCCTTGGTTCCTTTTATAAAAAGTTAGCCACTCGAGAAAATTCTATTTCTTCCTGGTCTGTATTTTCTAAGTGTGTCAAGACCCATATGAAGAGGTCATTGAAAGGAGCACAATGTCTGCAGCACATATTCAGGGGGGAAGGCAGATGGCTTCAGAGAGGTGTGAGCTGACGTCACCCCAATGGAGCTGTGGGGGCTTTTCCAAGACAGAGGTGGCTGGGCTGGTGTGCCCTGAGCCCCACAAGTGTGTCCCCATGGCCCTTCACTCACTTTATAGGCAGGTAGCTCTCTCCTCCTCTGCAGCTGAGACTGTTCTGGCTCTGTCCTTCCTAGGGCATGTGACCCTTTGCCCCATCTTTTTGGGCTGCACATTTTGGTGGCTGCAGATGCACTTACAAGATGGAAGCTTATATGCTTTCTAAGCAGTGAAGTTCCCTGCCACGCCTCGCTCATGGGCCTTCCATTATATGAATAAACTCCTTATTCAGGGAAAAGGGCCTCCTATGCTGAGCACACTTTTTTTTTCTGGAAGTGAGGGTCTTTTCTTGTACAGTTGAGCTAAACCAAAGGGAAAATATGGTTTTCTTGTCAGTTCAAAGTTTTCTATTTAGGAACTAAGGCTTTTACCAGTGTGCATTGATATATACATCTTCATTCAATATGGGTACAAGAAAAACCTCTCCTGTTTTGTCTGAGGAGATACCAGGGAGATACTAAAGGCTGAATTTTTTTTTTTTCTTTTGCTTGGAGTTAAATCAATTCCAGACTCTATTAATCTGAGCAAATGCCCTTGGTCCCATTGCCTGGCTATCCAGAGCTATTGTATAACAACTAATTGGTCTATATGTCCCCTTCAATAAGGTGAGGCTGCCACAGACACGGGGCTCGTGGAGCCCATAAGAGACGCCTGGCCGGGGGGAGCTGCGACACGAGGGGGATTTAGCCCAGCCCCGCCGTGTTGTGTTAACCTCTGCGGGCGGGGGCCTGCAGCAGCCCCCGGGGTGCGCGCGCAGCTCCTCGGCAAGGGGACCGGGGTGAGGGGAGGCAGGAGGGTGAACAGTTCAGAGAGATTATGAACCAAAAGACAAATAAACACCACCCCCAACCCCAAGCTCTGAGGATGGTGAAGGTTTAGCTGAGCATGTTGGGATGGCAGAAGAGGGAAAGTGGGATCTAGGGTTCCAAGCAGGGGTGGGCTGGGCTGGGCTGGGCTGGAAGAAGCGTGGTAGCCATAGCCTGGCAGCAGAGGCATGGAGGGAAGGAGCCAGTGAGGAGCCAGGAGAGCTGCTGAGCTGCAGGAGTGGAGGAGGGGGGTGTCCGGCCAGCCAAACCCGGCCCGCCAAACCCGGCCCAAGGGCTTTGCTGTCACACCCACAGAAGGAACTCCCGTGGCTCTAAGGGTGAGCAATAAGCGGCCTCTGCTCACATGGGGACAGTGCTGAGGACTTATCTGCCACCTCAATGGGGGGAAACATCCCCTCCACGTGTGGTGATGGGGCAACAACAACGAGGCTGCCGCTGGTGGCACAGGAGGTGGTCTGGTGTGGTCTGGTGGCACAGGAGGTGTCCCCCAAAGCCACTCCTTGGGGCTGATCCCAGTCCCTGGGTCAAGGAACACAAGTAAGAGCATTAGGCCCGGGGCCTGCAAAGGGGGATCCCATGAATGAACAGGCCTGTTCAGTTCTTAACCTGTACAGGTTTCCATGTTAGAAAAGAGATTCTTGTGGAAGACTCTGTGGCTGTCCTGGCCCCAAAGAGGACAGCCTTTTTCTCCCAGCAGGACTGTGCCCTGTGAGGGCTTCAGCCTTCCCTCAGGAGATGCCGATGAGAGAACCGGAACAAATATTTCAGCTGCAGGAGGGTTTCCTGATGGGGCACTGGGGCCAGGCTTTGGCTCACAGGTTTAATAATTGACACCAGAGTTAAGTTTGGCTTCCTCGGGGCTTCATTCCCCTGTGAGCCTCCCTACCCACCCTCCAGCACCTGTGGACTTGCGCCAAAGCTGGACTTGGGCCCAGCACCAGAAGTGGCCCCAGGGCATAGAGCAGGGCTTGCCAGCCAACTCCACCCGTGCACAGGGCTGATACAATGTCCCCATGTCCTTGTGCAGCAATAGGATGAGAAGATGAATCTGGCACAGCTTTCAGCCCTTCAGTGCTGCCATTTCTTTTTCCTCGGACAAGAAACAAAGAAATCTGCTGCCACTAACATAGGGATGGACTGATGCTTTGCCCATCACGATGCTTGAAAGCAGCCACTGCTTTCTCCCACATTTGAGTCTACCCTGCCATGGATGTTCTTCATCAGATGTGATAAATCTGCAATTAATAAATATCAGGCAGAGGAATAAAGATGTTATTAACTGGGGGAAAAAATACAAGCCCCCTCATCAAGAACAGTGAGGAGAGGAAGGCTGAGGGAAGAAAGGGGAGGAAGTGGGTATGCCGAGAGCACGGGAAAAGGGAGAGCAGGAAAGAACAGAGAAAAGGGACGCGCAGTGTGAACAGGAGAAGGAAGAGGTGGGAAGGGGCAGTGGGAGAGGATGAGACACAGGCACAAAGGAACGGATACCAAGGAGGACAAAGAGCGGTGTGAGGTAGATGGAGGGAAGGGCATGATTGTGTTTGCAGAAGAATACACACTAATTCTTGGAATACGCCCGTCCCTTAAATCACCGCTGCAGGAGGGGAGCCATCCAAGGCTGGGGAGCCCCACGGACTCTGGGTGACAGGCCCATGGTCTTTCCTCAATAAGAGACTGAGCAGAGACGGGAAAGCTTGAATCTCTGCGCCTCCTCTGAGGGCTAGCATTTCTCTCCCTCTTTCTTTTCTTTCTTGTCTTAAACTTGAGAAAATCAAAAAAGAAAGCAAGTAAAACAAAAGCTCCTTTGCCTTAATTAAATTACTCAGCCGCCCTCTGGGGTTGACACTGGGGATACATGAGGCTTTTGTGTAATATCTGGAGGAATTCTCCCGCCGCCTCCCGCCTCCCCCTGCCCCGTCCCGGGGACAGGCGGGAGGATTTCAAAGGGGAAGGGAAAGGAAGGGGGAGGGGGGTAAGCTAATAGGGATGGGAATTATTCTGTGATGGCTGGAGGGATAAGAGAAAAAAGGGAAGGAAAGTCGCTGCTGAAATTGAAAGCCGATTCCCTGCGCTGGCTCGAGGCAGTGCTCTGACCTGAGGTAACTGCCCTTTTGCCAGAGACACAGGCAAAGTTCAGGGCACAGGGAAAGCTGCATAAATACGAAGTCTTTATCAGGGGGATGATCCACTGCCTCAGGACGTTCCTGCCCGCTTTGGACGCAGCGTGACGAGGCAAGGCCAGCTCTCCATGGCCACCAGCGCTGGGCAGGGCTGGAGGCAGCCTGGCCCCATTGCTGTGCAGCTATGCAGGGGCAGCTGTGGGGCTGTGCCTGAGCAGGGATGCTGCTGGCAGCCGAGCCAGGCCATCCTGCAGCTCCCGAGAGCATCCCTAGTTACCCAGGCAGCAAGATCATTGTTCCACATCTGCTGCAGCAAGCTCCCTGGGTCCCACCAGAAGGTTAGCAGTGGGAAAACCAGCTTCCACGAGCAGCAGGATTCAGTCAGAGAGGGCACTGATGTTTTTTATCAGTATGCTCCCCCAACCTTGTGCAGAGCATGTCGTTGAGATGCTGTGGCAAATGTATGCTCTGCCAAAAGGATTGTTTTCGCACTTCTGCCATTGATGGACTTGTTTGAGAGCTGTGGTTTTCTTAACCAGAATCTCCCACTGGCAAGACTGTACATCTTCCCCTCTGAAACCCGGGTGAAGGGAGCTCTGTTTTCCACCTTCAGTTTGGCCTGAAAAAAGAAGCCCATATCTGTGCTTGAAAGACAAAGGCACCCTTCGCATTAGGAGTAGTCTGCAATGGTAGTTGAGTCTGTGAGGGAGTTGCTGGATCCTTTCCACCATCTCCCTGCATTGCCCAGGTCCCAGAGTCCCAACATCAGCTTTGATCAGTGGCTTTTGGGGAGGTAACTGTTCTGTCTGGAACTGGGGGTGTAACCCGTAAACAAGCGATGCAAACAGAAGGAGCGGGGACTGCATACCAGCACCATTTATTTCCCTTTTACTTACTGTTGGGAAGGAATATTTCTGGGAACAAAGAACATCTGGGCTGTAGGCTGAACTGGGCTTTATATGATGAAGCTTGTAATACTGTCCCATCTGGAGAGCAGCTCCAGTGAGCTCTGTGGGGAGATAAGAGACAGAGTCAACCATAAATCCACTCCTTTAAGCATGACAAGTGTGTGCCTCATATTCCAAAGAGAGGAGGGGGAAAAGTAAGTGGAAACATTTTTCTCTGTGCTGAACACACGCAGAGCTCAAAAAAGGCCGGTCCCTCCAGAGTGTGATGGGAGGTTGGTAAGCATGGAGTACCCCCAGGGTGCCAACAAGAACAGTCAAAGGCTTTTCCTGCAGTGACAGCTTCATTCCCAAGTGACAGTCAGGCCTGACGGGCATGTTCAGGAGCTGGGGGTTGCTGTCACACAGACAAAGCCCCTGAGCAGTTGGAGCTGGAGGCAACTACCACTAGGGCAAGACAAGGAACCAAAACTTTGGGGCTTCCACCTTGGTGGGGAAATTGGCCTCCCACTTCTCAGAGCATCTCTGCTGTTTATTACTAACCATGATTTATGGCATTAATAACAAAAGCCTTGCAGATGTGGAAGGCCCAGGTGAGGAATCAGTCTGTGGGCATAGGGGAATAGTATCACTGTTAGGGAAAAAAACGAAAAAGGTGTATTATTTCCCCAAGTGAGCTATCAAGGTTCAAATGAGCGGTTGCAGTTTGTACCCGATGGACTGGCAGCACATTTCAAATACACGCCTTGCAGATGGCATGCGATGCTCCCTGCAGTGGTCTGCCTCCCCTGCAGCAGCGTGGCCCCACGATCAGCCCACCCAGGTAACCCATGTCTGGTGAGCACCTGTGTCAGCCAGCTTGGAGGAAGGTATAAATACACCCTTGTGTTTATCTAGGATTTCCCACTTACAGCCTTCGGCTTTCAAATAGCCACCCACTCGAGAGAAACAAGCAGGCAGCATCCTTGCTTCTGTCCTCCAAATTTCTCCTGCAATTCCTTTTCCCCTCTCGCTTCCTGGGATTTTCCAGATTAGGTTAATTGATTACAGTATTACAAATCAATATTACAATTGATTACAAAGCCTCTCTGCAAGTTCTTTTTGGTATGTTTAAAGAAGTAAATGATTTTAATCCACATCCGGATCTTTTACGGACAGTCTGCCACTGTTCATAAAGAAAAATCATTTGCAGGGCTGCAAAACAGCACATTGCATGGCACAGTGCCTAGTGCAGAGCTAAACTGCCCTGCTCCAAGAAGCTTCCAATCAGAAAGCACTGGAGACAGGACTGACTGGGATGGTGGAGGGCAAAACAAGGAGAGAAGTGAAGCAGGAGGAGGAATGCCTGGGTTTGGGGTAGGCACTGATGCACTGCTCCTTCTACAGCCTGTGTCAGGATGGATCACTCCCTTCTCATCCAGGGGCTGGTTGTGCCACGCAGGGAGCAAGATGAGTTGCCAGCATTTGAATAAGAAAATATCACAAGGGGCTTTGAGGGAGGACTATCCTTGAGGAGTTAGTCAGAGGTGGGAGACATGGATGCAGAGACATGAATGATGTCATGGGGACTGTATCATGATCACACCTTTTGCACCTTTGTGCACATTGTCTCTGTGCCATTTATTAAAGTCATCTAGCTATGCCTGGACCCAGAGGAGTGGAAAACTCTGAGCTTGCATATCTGTCTGAAGTGAAAGCCTTCATTTATTTATGTCCCAGAACGTGCTGTCTGGATCTTGCACCCCAGGTTGACAATAACTCAAGCACCACTTATCTTGGCTTTTAGTTTCTAAAATGCAGGGTTTAGCATAAAATGAGATTTGTGCTGGCCCATGATGGAGGTGTTATTTTCATTTCCTATTCCCTAAACTATACTTTCCTAGAGAAAAAAAGGGGGGAAAAAAGGACAGGTAAGGGGAAAATTCTTCCCTGTAGAATGCTGTCCTCATCTGATCCATACCCCACCCTAGTTCTTCCTTCTGCCATCTCTCCCCAGTCCATGGCAAAAACATCAAAGATGTTTCTAGGAACTGGCTTGTGTGTGTGTGTTTGTGTCAAAGGGAGAGAGGGAGAACATTTCAGACACAGGTTATTTATTAGAGGTTTAATATTGCTCCATATAGAAATTAAATGGAACAGCATTCAGACGTGCCATTAAAATTTACTGCTTCTTGCTATTTAAAACCCACATAATCATTTCAAGTAACACTGATTAAGGTCTTGCAAGAAATGAAAAAACCCAACCAACTCAACTCAGGCATCACCACAATGTCTCCACCTAATAGCAGCTTTATTAACACAAGTCTGGAAGCAGGACTGCCTTATGTTAAATTTATTTATTTTCCATTTACACATCACTTTGCTGTTGGGTTTTTTTTCTAAACCATTTTCATGATGACCACTTCCTTCTTGACAGACTGCCTGACTGTATGGTATTTAATGTTTCACTGATATAAACATGTTCAATTACCCAAAAGTGTGATTTTTTTTTTTTTCTTTATAAATCTGACCTTTATATTTTCTTCCTAACTTGCTCTTTCTGGAGTGAATATGCCTTACTGCAAATATGTTCAAATGTATGCACATGAAACACACGGTCTGTCTCCCTCTTCCCTTTCTATTTCTTTTATTTACATACATATATATACCTCCTCCCAGCACTTTTATTTTATATGCATTCCTAGACACGTGTTCATACATACAAGTGCATGTGAAAAACTTCTAGTTTTCAAACCAAGCTGGACTCTTTTCATCGCCCCTGCCTTGAAACCCAGGAAAATTCTTACAGACTACTTAAGGTTTGGATTTGGGGGCTGTTTCATTTGTGGTTTTGCAGATGAATTAATAAGAAGGCAGGAAAGCTATATTGGGCTGTGTGGTAAATGTATATTTGCTTCAATTATTGATCCTGGTGTTCAAATTACAAGAGATTGCTTTGGATCAAAATTCAGTCTCCTTAGCTGGAGTCCTTTGGTAGTGCCAAGTGCAAAGGCCATGTTTGTGTGATGGGTTTAGCCCTGAAACTCAGGAAAAGGTAGGGATGGTGGTGACTTTGAAAAACATGCTGGAGGCCAACTGCTGGAGGTCATTCCCATAATTATTATGTCATATGTGGGTCCTTATGAAGATCATCGTATGGTGATCTACAGATTGCAGATGTGATAAGGCAGATGCATAAAGGCTGCATCTTACAATATCTGGTTTACTGGCATCACACCAGTCAGGAAGATGTTGTAATGTACTCCCGCCAGATAAACACTAGGATTTTTTTCACATGCATTCCGTCAGTATTAAGGCAAACGCTCCTGGATTCACCGTCATCACATAAGATTGGAAGAGAAAAAAAAGAGACTGGCCAGAAGTGTAAGCCATAAAAAAAGCAGCCTGGAGGAAGCTTTGAAGCATTCTCCAGTGCAGCTTCCTATGCCAGGGGAAGGCAGGCTATTTCTGTGTCATTCCTGACAAACAGTTGTCCAGCTGTTTCCACAGACGTTGCAGCAGTAGAAGTTCTGCAGCATCCTCAAGCAGTTTGTGGCTATCCTTTGCTACTGTTACTTCTGGAAAGCTTTAATCCCAACATCTGTCTCAAAATCATCACCACGGTCCTGCTCATTTTGTTATTTATGTTCCTGTTGGACAGAAGAATTGGGAAGAGCATTTGGAGACAGACAGGAGCTGAGAAATCAGTTTCATCTTGGCTGAAGGGCAAGAGAGGAGGTAGCCCTGAGGAGGTCTGCCCAGAGCAAGGTTTTGCTGCAGTAGGGATAGGTGAAGTGTTGACACGATTAACAGTTCCCCCAAAACTAAGCTTTAGAAGTCATCACTGAAAGGAAGATAGGATGGATTACTAACATGGTCTTCGAGCTTGCATGGATAAATAAAGCTTCAAGGAGGTTAGATAACAGGAAGGTAATAAGTAAGTGTTTTCCAAATGACTCCTGTTCCTCTACAGCTGGCATGCCTTGCTTGAGAGCTAGAAAAGGGGATGAGGAGGAGGCAGGTTACTAGTCAGCATTTCATTGCTTGCACTTGGGTTTTTGGGTGGGGTTTTTGGGGTTTCTTTTTGGAACTTTGTTTCCAAGTTTATAAGCAGCAAATTCAACCCTCACTTTGCCAGATATTGTCTTTTTTATACGTAAGCTTGTTTGTTATTTAATGGAGCTGAAGGGTGCACAGTAAGAACAGCTTCTACTTCCTCAGCCATGGTCAGACAAGCCGTAGATGCTGTCAGAAGAAGCTCTGGCTGCCTGAAGCCTCAGGAGGTTTTGGAGTCATAGTAGGTTGGGAAGCATTTACTTGCAGGATACCCAAAGGATTCTGATGGCTGGTTTATCCTGCCAGGTGTAACCTGAGGCCCTTTCAGGAGGAGTGTCTGTGAGACAGCCCACGGGCTGATGCAGCCCACACCTTGCACAAGGCAGGTCACCCATGACTGCCCTTTCAATGAGTGAAACCAATCGTGAAGAAGCTCAGTCAAGCTCACTTACTATCTTGTTCTCCCGAGTTTCTCTCTAGCCTGGTCTTTGCCTTTCCTCAAACATGGGTTGTATTGACTCACTCCTGGCCTAAGTAGAAACACGTGCTTTATCCAGCATATTGATTTGGTTTACAGAAAAAAAAAAGTCTTTCACAAAATATGGAAGCCTTAAATGCTGATGTCCCCTGCACTTCCCCACTGAAGTGACTGACCTCCTGCCTTGGTTTCCCTAGTGACTAACAAAATAGAAGGTGCAGGATAGGGACAAGCCAGCTGCTGAGGACTGACTGATGCTAGTCCAAGGTGTGTTATTCATCTCAACCTCCTTTCATTTGTCTGCACTCAGTAGAGCAAAATAGCAGCACTACAGCTTGTATCGTGATAGGTATTTACAACATGACGCCTCAGCACCACAGCTGGAACCACACCAAGTAATTTGGTGATTAGCTTGTCCTGCTAAATGGCACCATCATGCAATGATGTTGCATTATGACTGCTCACTTTTAGCATACAGCCTCCTCTATAGCCTCAGCTTCTCAAATATAAGTCAGATGAAGCTCCATGGATGATGGGATGGACGGCGGCACCAATGGAAGATTATCTGCTGGGCCAACTGTGTGCCAACACCTTCACGAGGCTTTCCTTATGGAGAATTCCGATCACCACATCTCTGTAATAGCATATACAAAAATACTTTGGTAACATCTTCACCTGTTAGGAAAAAAATAGCCCCTCCTCTCACCAACTCTTCCTCAGAGATCATTTTGTTTAATGAAATAGAATTTTCAAACATACATATTTTAAAATGCATATTCAATACATTTCTCTTATGCCTCTTTTTTTCTCTGAAGCTTGACACATGGGAATGGTGTATTGATCCATGGATTAAACTTAGTTACCTTGGCTAGCAGTTGGGCCTTGAGTGCCAAGATAACCAGGTCAAAGAGGGAAAAGCATGAATATTAAAAAAAACAATGTTTGACTGACGAAAGCAATTTTGAAGAGATGTGCAGGGTAAGGGGAAGTGAGGAGGAGAGCCCTGGTTTACACTGAAAAAGCCTGTTATATAACTTAAACATTGTAACTGTTGGTTTTGCTTCACCACCCACTGTTTTGCCCAGATGGAATAGCCTGAGGAGGGTATTTAATACTTGGAGTCACTGGAGATGCTGATGGGAGCAGACTTCTGTCTGCTGCTGCGTCCCCACTGCCGCCCAGCATGCAAGAAACAGGAGCTGGTGCCGTGAGAGGGCTGTTTTGCCCCATGAGCCAAAGGAAGGGCAGCACCTGCTCTTCTTTCTCTACTTTCCTCTGCCTTCTTTATCTAACAGCTGCCTTCCTGAGGAAGAGCTCAGGGGGCATTTTCTGAAGAAACTCATACACACTTATACACCCCTGAGAAAGCTCCGGTTTTGTCAGAACAATTTCAGTTCCAGGAAAGGGCAAGTTTCAAAGCCTCTTCTGGTCTGAAGACCAGAACCCTGAGAAGAAACAATGGTCATCCTATTCTCTTTTGGCATCACCATCAGGAAAAGGAAGGGGTTCTCCCACAGTTCATTGACACAAAACCAAAGTGAAAATCCAAGAAAAACATTTTGGTTGACCAAATCTCTGTTTGGTTTTCCTGTGGATTGTAGGCATGCAGAGATATCAGAGAGCTTCCTCACCTCAGGACAGAAGGGCAGAGCCTGTCCATGGCTGGTGCCCAGACATCCCTTCCCAGAGGCTCAGGAAACTTTGGCAGAAGCAATCCTTTTCTCTGGAACATTCCTGGTGTTGACTTTTCAAGAGCATCTGCAGAACCATTGTTTCACCAGCATGTGAAGCCAAAGCTATTACCAGACTGGAGGGCTTTGTATTATATCACCTTCAGGAATGCTTTAGCCTCTGCTGTGAGCCCTTCATCAGTTTCCCTTTGACTTCCTGCACATGTGTACAAGGACCCGCTGCAGAATCACAGGTCAGGGAAAGAAGCGTGAGACTACCTTGAAGCAGTAAAAGCCAGCCCATTGTTTTGTTCAGAGGGTTGAAATAGGACTTAAGTGATGCTTTTGTTTTTCCTGAGTTTTATTGTACAGGCAGGGTGTTCATGATTGGAATACGGTACGGGTACTTGGCTCTGTGTGTGTATTGTGTGTATATACATACTCTTCCTGGGAGACTTCTCAGTCGGGGGCAGGCACTGAATGGGAGCTGGATTAATTGTTTCAGTCTCTAGATTGCCACGGCCCCACAGGAGTCTAGGAGTCTATTAAGAAATCTTGCACTATTGGATAACCAGCAGCTCTCATGCAGCAATTTCCAAGCACTTACAAAAAAAATAACGGTAGCCAGGCATGGCCAGCCTAAAGTTCTGCCAGCCCAGCATCCTGTCAATGAACAGATACAATGCAAGAACAAGGAAACCTACAGTAATGGTTATAAATATTAATGGCTTGGTGAATGACTGATATTTTGTAAGCACATGAAGAAATCTGTATCTCAATGCCACTAACCTGGTCAGCTAAATCAGCATCATTTGGAATTCCCAATTCTCTCCTACAAGGGAGGCAAGAATTATCCTCCTGACTACATTACTGGTATAGTAAAAAGGCACAACAACATTGAGGCAAAATAGTACAGGGAAAGCTAGAGACCAAGATAAATGTTTCTGTGAGCAAAAGTAATTATTACAGTACATTTTAAGAAGCTAGGAAAGTTTGCTTAATAAAGGTGTTGAAGACTTGATGCAGTGAGTTAAAAAAAAATACTGATCTGACAATGGTTCTCCACATCCTACACATTTCCATCTTACCTTTTCATTTACTAAAATCATGAGATTTTATTTTTTTCTCTCAATAGGATTGTGGAACTTCCTCAGTAATGTTGAGATAGGACTAAGGCATTTGCAGCTTCACCAATGTCAAATCTTGACATCTGTCTTTCTTTCTTTGACATCTGCAGCAACATGAAACTTTAAAAAGTTGTCACAACACAACACAAACAAGTTTTCAAAGTAGTCACTCTGTGAGCTCTGATAACCCTTGGTGGTGCAGAAAGACTTCCAGACATTCCAGGACTGCAGTCTTCTGTACACTAAAATGACAATTGCCATTGAGCTTGGCAATAAACTTGGCTGAATAACTCAGACCTCATTTCAACCCACAGATCTTGGATCTCCAAATGACCGCTTGCCAAATTTACATCTGTTTCCTCTATGGGGAATGTGGAGTCCTTTTCAAACTCTTTGAGCTTAGTTTTTCTTCTCCTCTTGGCTTTGCTGCCAGATGATAAAGATTTAATACTTTTATTACCGTTACAATCCATCTGGTTTTGAGCACAGAAGCAAGCTGAGCCTTGAGAGTAGCTTCTGTTTCTAGGACAAAATTAAGTGTTTTCACCTATCCTAGTCTGCTTCTCTCTTGGGCACAAAATACACTTTATAGTGGGGGTTATCCTTGCTCTCCCCAAGTCCCGTATCTCACCTGTATTGTAGCATGGACTTGAAAATACAGAAGGATGGCTCTTCTTCCCTTCATTCTTCAGCCCAGGAGACACTGACATAGAAAGTTTCCATTTTATCTTCAGTCTGAGTTTATGCTTGGTTTGGCTTAGAGTGGTACGGGGATAGAGAGCAGTCCTGAGCACCAGTGTTCAACTGCCACAAAGAAAACAGTGCTGCCATTCCCTCTGGTGGCCTCAGTTTCTTCCTAACCTCCTCCATAATCTAGGGACAATATATTGACTTGTAGGCAAAACCTGTGCTTGCTACAGATATGGTGGGCTTTTTTTCATGAGAACAAGGGTATTATCTGCAAAATTTCTTCTGCAGTGCAGGAAAAGCATAGGCTATTATTTACTCCTGTTGTGCATTGTTAGAAAAAATATTACATCCCAAAGCTGGCTTCTTTCCACTGATGTCTGAAATAGCCAAAGCATTTCCCTTGCCCCCTGTTTCTAAGAGCTCAGTGATCTCTGGATGAAAGCTCCTAGATATATGTGAGTTAATTAATCTTACCAAACCAAATTCTTCAGTCATCAAAAAGTTCTCACTCATCAGTTGTGCACCTCTCTGTGGAATATCAAGCTTTCTTCACTTTCCAGTACAGCTCCAGAGGCAGTATTTCTCTAGAATAAGAGCACACAACATTTTAAGGATTTACAGTGACTTGTCTCTGGTATTTGCTATGCCCAACATTAGAGGCCTCTGTAACCACTGACAGGACTATCAGAGACTTCGTTGAGCTTATTCCACAGTAATAATGCCTACCAAAGATCCAGAAATTCTGATATTAATATTGAGAAAAGTGTATGGTAAAAACCATAGTCAGATACTTCTGCTGAGATACTAATGCTTCACAAATATAGCCAAGCAGTCTGTGTTCTTACCTTTCAGTCCATATGCCCATTTCATCCATAGCTGTAGAACTTTCTGCAAGCAGAGTTGATATTGAGGGTTAAAGGTCAGAACTGAAACTCCAGACACTGCTCTGACCAGGCTGCAAAAGCAATAAAGAGTCAAAACATGGGAAAAACCTTCTCAGCTCATAGCTTACCTGCTCCAGGGGTTTGCTAGGAGTTGGATTGAGGGGATAAAAGAGAGTGGAAGAGACCCAGGACTGGGGCTCAGAGCTGGAAAAAGAAACAGTGGAAAGGTCAATGTTCAGATGATGGTATCACATCCTCCTTTCATCCCTGCAGTTCACACGAAGGCCGGGATCCTTGCTTTGCTTTACTTTGGGGAAAACTCTTGCTTTATTTGTTCATGTTGAACTCCTATCAGAGCTCAGTGTCTCAGTGTTGTGTTTTAATAACATCAGTTTCCCTGGACCAGATACATATGAAGTCGGTTAGACGATTCTATAAACAATGGATCCAAGTCACGCAATGCAACATTTCTGATTGCAAGATAACCTTTCCAAGGGCGAAGTTAGCGAGGTGAGGGGTTGGATTCCTCAGCCAGGCATGAAGGGAGACCTTCAGTGTTCAGAGTTGCTCCAGTGGGACAAGGTTCGTCTCCTCTTCTTTTGGGGGAACAGCTCCCTGGTTTGTTTTTCTACTCCCCAGTCAGCACACTGGGTGACTTTTCTGAATTCTGGCTGCCCAGAGCATACTTTGTTGACAGTTCATTTAAGGAGATCTGCACAGAATATTTTCTTTGAAATCAGTTGAGAAGAGGATTTACACTGAAGTTTTAGCGAGTGCTTCATTTTTATTTTGGAGTTTAAAAAAAAGCAACACTTGTGGGAAGATGTTTCCAAACCAAGAAATGGGAAGGTTCATTGAACATAGTATGGGAAAGGTCAGAAAGGAAGAGAGAATGAGAGAATCAGCCAGATGGAGATTTTGGAAAAGCTTCTCTCAATTTCTAGCATTTATAGTTATTTGTTGATGAAGATATCCGTTTCTAACATCTATTTTAATCCAATATAAAATGTATGTGAAGTTTGACATTTTTTTCCTTTCTTTAGTACCTAACAGAAGAGAAAACCTCAAATGGTCAACCTGTAGCTTTACCTTCACCAACTGATGAGCGTGGTTACCATCACTTGTGAAGGAGGCTGTCCTTCACATTTATAAACAACACTAGTTTGACACCTACAAATACTCTAACTGTATGTCCCAGCATGAGACCCATTCCTACATTTTTCTTAGGAGAAATCTGCTCTGGAGGTTTTTGTGTTCTTTTTACTGTATAACCACACACAAGCTGAGTACTGAGACATGCAGGCTTTATTCTTTTTTTCCTGTAGCAAAGTTTGTGTGCAAAGCTGCATAGATCATGAGATGCTGAGGTGGTTTTGCTCAGGATTCAAGTCCTTGTCTGATGGTGTTAAGGTCAGATACTTTTGTGAGTGTAAGTCACAGTGAAAACAACCCTTCACTGCAGCTAAGTGAGTGGTTCCCAAAGTGAACATGGACTTTCTTCTTTAGGTACCAGGAGAGGTCTTGACATTATGGCATAGGGCTTCATCCTTCCTGTGGGCTGATTTACTCTCTCTTTATGAGTTCAGAGGAGACTGGACAGGGGAATTTGATTAAATTCATAAAATCTGAGATTTAGGTCTTCGGCTTAATCCTAAAGTGTAAATGTTCAGACCAGAGATTACAGTTATAATCCATTTTTTTAATTGGTTATAACCCATAAATAATTTAAGTAGATCTTCAACCCAACCTGCATCTCCATAATTCTCATCATTTGTAACAGGTTGGTATCCAAGTTTCATTCAGGAAGAAAATTCATCTAAAGGAATGGGGCAACAAGGGGAGACTAGACAGCAAATTCAAGTTGTTAATCTCTCCCAACACCCTGTAAAACAAACTCTCATTCACTTTCACAGCAAGGAGATCCTGGAATAGACACCTGGAATGGTTTCCCAATTCAAGGTATGGTCTGGGGTAGGATTACAACCATGGGGTATTCCAGGCCCTGTCTAAGTTACCAACGTCATGTTTGGCTGACAGATCTGGCCCTGGAGCAGCCATCTGATTCTGCCAGGCATGGTGACAATTGCAAAATTCCTTTGCAGACAAGGCGCCAATTGGCTGCAAGTGGCACATGGATGCAAGTGACTGCCTGCTGCATTTTATCAGCTTCTACTTTATGTTGTAGAGAAACAGCTCATATTGCTCAATAGTCAGGATCTCATATAACTACCCAGGCTGCATTGGATTATCAAGCAGTCCCATGCATAGAGAGTCAAAAGAGGACACAGTTCTAGCTGCACAGACAGCCCTTGTGAACTGGGCTGCTGTATTTTAGATCACTGATTATGCTGCTGAAGTCAATCACCAGCCCATCCCTCTGTGCATATAGCTGTCTGTCTGCCTTACAGAAAAGGAGCTAACATCTCACATATGTTTGCGGAAGATTTGTTTAATTAAGCAAAAATTAATTGACATAATGAGAGTTCATTTACAGTTTACAGTGGCTTATGCATATACATATAAAGCTGGGTTTTAGAAAAGGCTCTGGCTGAGTATCCTGCGGGTCTGGATTCAATTCTCAGCTTTGCCATAGGCTTCCTGTTTAAACCTAGGCCAATCATGCAAGCACAGATCTGTGAGGTATCAAGGTATTTGATTCTTAAATGTTTATTGATTTCTTCTGTTATCAGGGCTATGGTGCCTTTCTGCCTCATTTTATCCATCTGTAAAAGGGAGATAATTGAGGGTCTCTTCACACACGGTGGCTGGAGCATTTGTTTGAAGCAAAGGATACTTCTGACTGTGCCTCTGTACAGCAGCAAGAGAAATTGGATCTTGATCTCAGTTATGATCTTTTGAGTACTACTGTGCTGTGAATAAAAATAACCCTTAGTGCAGAGACAGTGACATATACACTGACACTTAAACTAACACTCACTCTGTTTGTTTGTTACTTAATTTCATGAGTGGATTGTTTTTTTCTTGGAATACTTGTTGTATATTCCCCCCAGCTATGATACTGTGCTCCAACTGCAATGTTTAACAATGGGAAGATCCCTGACCTTTTGTCCTGACCTAATATTAACTGACTGGATTATTTTAACAAGAGGAAAAGTAAGTTTTCCCACTTCCTTCTCAATTTAAGCCTTGTGTAAGAGTCATGGTCTCTGTTGAACTCTTCCCTTTTCTGTCTCTCCCTTTTTCTCCTCCCAGCTTTTTCCTGAGCCAAACAGTCTTTTCCACATGACATTATGCTCCATTGGTTTATAGTTTTTTGTATAAACCAGTATCCAGCATTGCCAGTGAGCATTAATTATGGCCTCAATTATGACACCCAATGTTTTTTTGGGTAAAATGAAAGCCACCATCATCAAGAATTCATGACCAGCCCTCTCAGCAAGGACCAGTAATCTATGGGGTAGACATTTTGAAAAGATACTTAAATCCATAAGTCATTGTATTGATTGAAAGCAAAAGGGGGCTAGCTGTGTTAAAAATGAAACATTCTGTAGCTTTTCCAAGTTAATTATTCAACCACAGAGGCATTCTACCACCCAGGCACTGCACTCACTTTCTTCTTGAATTCTAAAAGAAACGTCTTTTCGGTCCCTTTGTGCTGGCCATCTCCTGAGCCAGAGTGGCCAAGATGAACTACAAAAGCTCAACAAAAAATGTCTTGCCCAGGAGGACCCTCACTGCCACCTCGTTTCCCATTTCTTTGCAAAGACATTTGGGGTGATCCACCATTCTCTGGTACTCAGCACATCCATCTTGATGTGAGAATTCCCAGGTTGCTTCCCCATATGAGTAAATGCCTCTGTATCCTAGTTTTTACTAATGTGCTGAAGCCCCTGAGCAGGCTGGCCTGCTCAACCCTGTTTTGTCCCTGACCTCCTTAAGCCTCTAGGAAGAAGAAAAAAGCAGGTGCCACAGCAGGTTCAAGTTTTTCTTCCTGCTTCTTTTATCCCCAAAGGGTTCTAAAGAAGTGGCCGAGCTGTTCCTCAGCAGGGACCTGGCCTGCTGTTCAGTCCTGCTGGATTTTAAGCTCTTCTTGCCAGGCTGCCCTGGTGCTGGTTCAAACACATGTCATCACATGCAATATGGACACAATACCCTCATTCCTACGGGCTCCAGGACCCAGCAGAAGAAAGCGCAGGCAGAAGATCAAACATGGAAGGAACAGAAGACAGAGGAGCTGCTGTTGTCATCTGTGTCTGGAACAGAAAAATGAACACAAGGGAAGAGACAGGGTAGGGGGATAATTACTTTCATCCCAATTTTATTCCCACAATTCCCAACCACTTTTGAAGCCAATTTTCCTTTAATAAAATATACTATTAATGACTCAAGTAGAAGGCTTTTTTGCAAGACAATACTCAGTGCTCCAGATGGAAATATTTTGTGTTCTGCACAATATACATGTATGTATATTTATATACATAAACTGAGCTGTGAGCATAGCTTGTATTACTGTATTTTTCAAATTGAGTAAGTTATTTCAAAATATGTTTAACATACTTCCTTTCTTTGAAACTAATTCTTTCATAGCTCTGCCTCCTCTTCTTGCTTTCCTTATCCCTTAAAGAGAAACACAAGCCAAGCAGCAAAAAGAACTATATCCCATCATTTCTGGAAGCCATTCATTTGCTATTTCTGTTCATCACAGCTTCAGAATGAAGGAATTTAAAGAGCTACTGATGCCTTTTGTTGGCATATATATCCAATATTGTCTTTCAAGCAGTTTAGACACATCCCTCTTCTCTTTCTTCTTTAACAGCCTGTCAAAGAAACAGGCCTAATTAGTTTATTGTGGGTTTGTGTGTAAAGAAGTTATTGAGGGAGCGCCAAGTCAAAAAGTCAAACACAAACTGATTAATTTTCACAATGCACCCCTCTGAGGTGGGAAGTTCTGACAAATCCACTGGGTGTTCACAGTTATCCTGTGCTCTGCTCATGGAGGCTGGGAGCCATATGGAGAGCAGAGCGCTGGCACCACACTTCCCACTTCCCAAAGCTCACACTCTGCATGCTGGGGCTGATGATGAACTTTGATGCCCACCAGGAGCTCAGCCCATCAGACACTTCCTCTTCTCCCACTATCAAATAGAGACACCTCTGGACAGCCCTTCCTTGAGGTCGACTTTCTGGGCACAGCAGAATATGCACAGCTTAGGAGTGTGACACAATCATTTATTGGCTCACAGAATAGCTATCTGGGGTTTGATAACCCATTAGGGTAAGCATCAGTGTGCCCATCACCCTGATATGGCACCCAGAGTCCTGTCTGACCAGGCAGGCACCAGTCAGGAGCAGCTGGGTTGGCCTCTGCAGCTCCTGGGAACTAACTCCTCTCATTGCTCCATTGTCACCTTCCCCCTGGCTTCACTGGCAGCAACAACACTGACTTCTCCACACAGGGACACTGCAATTCCTCACAAGCCTCCACAAGGTTTCGTTTTCTTTGCTGGTTTGTTCGTTTTGAGTTTGTATTTTTGTGCTTTACAGTTTCCTGTGTTGCATGGTAGTGCTTTCCCCATTGAATCCTTGAGCTACATATGAACCCATCTCACCAGCGGAACCTTCTCTGTCAGTAATTTTACTTTTTCTGTCTCTCTGCAGACTTTCTCACAGCTCTTCCTCAGCAGCCTGAATCAAGGTTATGAAGCTGTGTCATATCAGAGCAGGGCTCTGCTCCTTGGTTCACAGGCAGCTGAATCCAGAGAGGGTTTACAGAGGGGAGCTACAACAGTTACTTGGGAAGGTCAAAAGGAAAGTACTGGGTGGGCTGGTGTTAAAGTCTGGCAAGAGACTGGACTAGATTGGTGGCTTTTAGCTCAATGAAACTTCCAGAAAAAAGTTCATGAGCCACAGTGGTTCCCATTTCCAACCAAATACAAATTAGACTGACCTTTAAGAGTTTGCTCAGTTATTTGTTAAGCTTCCCAATGCATTTGCTTGCTTTCTCAGATGCCAGAGAACATCAGGAAGAAGGAAGGTTTATTTCCCCCAACGGTTTTGTGAAACGCCTTTTAATGCCTTTCAGATCAGCAGTTGTTCGCCTGATCCCGAGCTAAGAAACACTGCCCTAAACGATTTCCAAAGGTCCCTTCCAACGCTATTTTGTTTAATTTTGGAACCTCAGGACCTCTTAAATTTCTATCACTATTCTGTTGCCACCAGCTACGTGTCTTCAGGCTCTCAGGACTATCTTCTGTCCCCCATTATGCTAGCCAAATAGTTTCAATACAACAGAATACTTGTCCAGAAGGGAATTATTGTTCCTGCCACAAAAGGTTATTTGAAGTCACAGCTGCCACAGGGATGAGTTTGATGGCACTGCAACCTTCAAAGACCTGAATTTATCTCACTTGGAGCTGTTTCCAGGTTACAAGTTCCATGAACTTGTGCAGGTTGCAAGTCTAGATCTCCACCCACTCAAAAAAACCCACTTCAAACCCTAATTCTGTGAACTCTAGATTGTGTTTCAATAAAGCTGTTCACCCCTCTGCCTTTATCTCTAATAGTTTTCTCCATTGAGGCATTTTTTACAGTTGCATGCTTAAAACAGCATAAAACCAGACACTGAAGCAATATTAAGAAGTGATCACAACACATCCAATTCTACCAACAGCTCCTCTGAGCCAAAGTCTCACCTTTCTTTGGTATAGAATATATAAATATATATTCAAACAAGTGACTAGGAAGTGAGAGGAGGAGTTATTTCTATGTTCAAGGAGCTGACAACTGACCTTGAGGTCACCTACCTGAAGCTGTGGACCCCAGCCCATGTATCCATTGGGGGCCCATCAACATGCTGGTCTGGCATTGACCACAGGATCATTCAAGCCTCTGCTCTGGTTTAGCTTTAAACCTCTATACGCTGGGTCAGATTTGCAAGAGTTAGTTTTGTGGTAGGGCACTGTGCCGCAGCCATCAGCCTCATTTGGATTCAAACAACATTATGAGACTCGAGGGGTTTATCTGAAATATGAAAACACCATAAATATTCATTTTGAGAAAATCCTGCTCAGACAGGGAGCATAGAGCAGACTGATTTGTGCCCTGCTAATACCATCCGGCTGTGAGTGGGCAGGGAGACCCCAGTACTGCCTGTTTGTCAGACCCATATCAGATCCATGTGGCTGGCTTGACGTCCTCCTGCTGTCAGCAACCTCACAGTCCCCCGGGGAGCCATGGGCTTCCACTGAGCAGCTCAACAGTGACTTGCCATTCAGTTTACAGCAAGGAAAGACAGTTTCCATGCCTTTCACGTATGCTGACTGGAATGTGTTGCACATGGGTGCAAGGCAGGCACAATAGAGATATATAATGTTGGTCTGATTTAGTGGAAATGAAAATAACTAGACATATGTTAAGCACATTAAAAGTACTGGTGCATACTGTGGCCTGATTACTGTTACTTCTTTTTTTTTTTTTTTTTTTGGGACAATTCTTGCAGATCCTCCCTCCATGCCCACACATAGATAGTTTTATGGGGGAGAAGGGCAAATTTTACAAAAATACTGCAAATCTACCCTATGGTCAAGAGAATGTCCCTAATGATTAGAAGCCACATCCTGAGTCAGAGGAGATCATTTGGTGGAGTTTTCATTGAGAGCAGTGCTGGATCAGATCCCCCTTGTCTGCGCCCCAGCATTAGCAACCCAGAGTCCCTCAGCAGTCCCAGACATCTTCAGAGGAAAAGGACAGGCAGCAGCCACCTTAATCCAATTTCATCTAAGTATGTAATTAGGGCTGTACATCTGGGATCACTTTTTCTCCCCTTCAAAAGTTAAAAAGCTTTATGAACTAGAGGCAGGAAGAAGGGTTTGATCCAGCTTTGGGTGTTGAAAAATTCCTCTCATCTCAGCTCAGCCGTACAAGGCTCCAGAGGCTCGCACTCACCATTTGATGGCCCTGAGGGAAGCCAAAAACTTGTGCAGTCATCCCAGGGCTGTCTCATTATAACCATTTCTCTGCTCTGTGTGCACAGGATTTCTGTTTCTCCCCAGTACAATCTTCTGGCCTTCTTTTTCCAAGGTGGGACACCACAGCAGGGAGCAGCTACTCACCCGAGCATCCCACCAGGCTCTGGGGTCTTGCCTTTCCCAGACGCTGGTGTTTGGAAACACATGCATTATGGGGGACGTTCCCATGCAATGCTTTGTACGAAAAGGGGCATCTCTGCTATCAACATGTGCCCCTGTTCACTCTCCACATATGACAAGGTTCAAATGAGGCTGGATATTTTCAGAGACAGCAAAATTACTCAAAATATAATATCTAATGTGAATGCATTCCAGGAAGTTTGCCCAGCCCCTGTTTCAGGAGAGGACTTTTTTGGCCTGGCATTCACAGCCAGCTTGTGATTTGGGGAAAAAAATTTAGCATTTCTGCCTCTTTGTTAAAATTCATACAGATAAACAGTTATCTTAAGGTTTGAAAATTTTGGAACGGAGGCAAGAGGCAAAGAGGAAGAACTAGGGAACATCATGCTGTGAGTGTATTGTTTAAGAAATTCTCCAGGCAATGTATGTGATCCAAGAGGCTTACCACTTTCCTCCTATCCTTTCGTAAGAGTATCTTTTGCCCCTTCCAGTGTGACAACACTAAGTTTGTGTGGCCAAGTGTCAGCTGAGAGCCTGGAAACTCCTCAAGCAAAACATAGGTGGGTGAGGACACAGTCGGGTATGTGGGAGCAGCAGACACTTACCAGTGGAAACACACCATTTACTACCAATAAGTAGGAGAGCACAGAGAGAAGGCAGAGGCCGTTCCATGTGGGCTCATAGGTGTCTCCTTGAGAGCGCAGAGGGCTGTCAGGGCACACAAGGCTGTGTGGGAGCTGAGATGGAGCTGATCATCTGTGGGCAGTCCTGCTCTGAGACCCCGCGCGTGTGCCAGGCCCCACAGGCAGGATGGTGTGACCACTTCCCCAACACCTCCACCACCACCGGCTCATCCTCGATTCACCACGGGCTCCAAATAAGCTGTAAAAATCAGAACATGGTGATTTTAAAAGATTATCAAGAAGAAAAACAACTGATTCTGACCCCCCTCTTAGGCCTTGCTATATGAGATTGGCTGGGCCAGTCTCAGCCTTTATGGAGGCAAAAATACACTCCTCTAACTGCAGCTTTGGAGCCAAACCCTCAGCTGGTGTGACACTATTTTCAATGGAGCTGTGCTAATTTACAGCAGTCTTGCGTCTGACCTTCTTCTGGGGAACAATTCAATGTGAAGAGAATGAGGATTATAGGGGAGTAACCTCAGCCTTTCTTCTAATATAAATCACAGAGGAGCAAAGTTGGCAACTGACACTGGTCAGAGAAAGCTGATGGAATTGCACTCTACGAGAATATGCCCTTCCATCAAGATAAAACAGATACTGCTGTTGTTATGTGAAGAAGAAACCTGGGGGGAGGGAAGGAATTTCAACAATGCTAGTAAAAACACAAGATATTTTAATATTCTGGAACAGAGAAATCGCCCTTTCTTTTTTGATACACAGTTTTGCTAATATTTTTTTTTTCTAATTCATGCTATATTTAGTATAAGAAAACAGTTAAAAAATTAGAAATCCAAAATCAATGATAAGTATTTCAATAGATCCCAAATACATTTTTCTGTAAAATTTTGTGTCATAGAGATCTTAACCTGGGGAGGGTTGATCAGATTTGGAGCAGAACCAAATTCCCAAATCTTGAACTATTTCTTGAAGTAAGCATTTCATCCACTTCACTGAACAAGTCAGAAAGCTTGGGTTTGTTTTAGGAAAAAGGTGAATGCTTCCTGCTACTTCCTAACTGCTTTTTAGCCTTCCCAAACACTAAAGATGTCTGTTTTTGTTTGAGACTCAACGACCTCAGTCCCAGAGAAGTTACAAAGAAGCTTGTCTGAGCAACTTACGTTTACCCACTTAAAAAATAAATAAATTCAAATGCACTAAGCAAAGGATTACAAAGTCAGATTTAGAGATAGACCCTGAAGAAACTTATTTGTAGATGGGCTTAAAGTGTGGATAATAGTACTGACTCACCATTATGAACTGCTTTGAGGTCTAGGGATAAAAGGGTTTATGTTAGTACTAGGTATTATTACATTTTATTGTTAATTTCAAAAGCTAGAAAATTAATAACAAGCAGAAAAAAAATCTTTCAGTGAAATTAAGGACTTAACCTGATAAGAGATCCCAAATGTCAACACTCTGGCATGATGACTGCCCCTCCAGCCTTTCTTACCTTGCTGGCCCTTTTTAAACCCCTTCAGTGTGGAATGGGTCAAAAAACTGCAAGCACGTGGACTTGAAAATTCATAGGGTTTTTCATAACCTATTTCTTCTGCTGTAGGTGTTGTCATGTACGACTTTGTTGTTTGTCACGCTGTCAGAGAGAGCCCCTACACACACTCTCAAACACACGTTTTTCCTCCCATACACACTCTGTCCTTAACAGGTAGCACATACAGCACAAAAGGGGGAGAAACAAGAAAGTATTGGGAAATCAACATCTGGTTTGAATAATTCCCCTATTTAAATTTTTACTTAGAGAACTCCCATTGGTATAAAATAATTGAACTAGGTTATTTACAGCTGAAAATCCTGGTAGCACTGTTCCTCTCTGGTTTCATGTTGTGGATCGTCACACCTTGGCTCTTAAAGCCTCACTGGGGATTTGTGTTGCAGGTTCTGCACAGCAAAAGGTAGATCCTCGTTCCTCCCTGCCTCCTCCTCCCACTGGCAGACATTAAAAGATGTTGCCTTGCTTTCTCCCACTCCTCTCCTTTATTAGGAGACGTTGAACTTATAACAAATACACTTCATTTTGCAAAAAAGCAGTGTAATTAGCCTTGCTTTTTTTGGCCTGCATGTGTGTGGTAAAATGTCTAGTAATAGTTGGCAAGGCTTCTGCAGGGAATGAGATTCCCATGGTTAGATCTAAAGCCCAAATACTTGGAACAAATTAACACCAGCCAAGAAAGTGAGGTTAATTACTGGAACACTTGGAAGAGGAGGTCTCCCTAGCCTGGAAAACTGCAATACACTATCTGCATGTATGGTATGGGGCCAACCAGGATCTCTCCCTCTCTTTCTCTCTCTTACTTGCTCTCTTTCCTTCTTTCCTTTTGTGTCCCGACTGCAGACAAATGTCAGAGCCACTGAGAGCTAAGACTTCATTTTCCTCTGACCCACTCCTCCATCAGGCCAGTGCCATCGATGGCCCTGGAAGCTACTCAAAGCTGAGAAACACTGCCATCAGGGGCTGGCTCTCCTTCTGTCTATGTTTTCTCATTAGTGGTTTTGCGTTGTTGAAAGGCATCTTCATTGGAGGCCCAGTATTCCAGCGACATGCTGCTTTAATCTGGGGTGGGCACTGAGGCTTTCAAAAACACAGCCTACGACCCAACAGGAGAGCAGTCGTCTTCCCTAATATGCTCTTTGGAGAGCAAATCTGTAAATCCTGTAGGCCCCTAAACATCTGCCTTTGGTAACATTTTAATCGGGAAAATTTGCCTAGTAACCACATTGCCGTTGACCTTTGATGCGTGAGGAATGTATACATGCACATGTCTGGGGGAAGCTGCGTACGGGCGAAAACCTGGGAAATCAAGGTTGCAAAACGATGGAGGTGGAAGCTACGTAGTCCAGTTCAGTTACCTGTGCACCTTTAGGAGGGCTCCCTCATGTGTTTGCTTTATTCATGACACAGCCTTCTGTGGCATGAGGACAAGGCTTTTTTCCATGGGATAGCTGCCTCACTCTGTGCTCAGGAGGGATACTGTTCATTACAGGAACAGCTATTCAAGATTTTGTTTTTTCTTCATTGTTCAGCTTGTGACCTCAAGCCTTACTGACTGCGCACTATTCAAATCCTCCTCTGAAAACAACAGCATTTTGTTTTCTCATGGGCTTTTCTATAGCACTCATGACAATAGTATCAAAGTGTCTCGTAAAGATTAATTCATCTATTTTTGCTACAGCCCCAGGAGGCAAGCTGGTATTTTCTTCATTCTGCAAATGTTGAACTGAAAGCATAAACCCTGTCTATACAATCATGGGTGCAGTTCACTAAGCAGCTAAAGCCGTGGTGTCCTCTGAGGCCCCACGACTGTTTCAAACAGCGCCTGCATGGTCCGTCAGGCTACATCTGGCTTCAGCATGTGCACTGCCTGACCCCCTGGCCACACTTGCAAACTTACAAAATTGAATCTAGTCTTGAAGGCAGCCTCAGGGCCTTTGACAGTATAGACATAGCCATATGGTCAACAGTGTGTCTACAAGATCCGTGGAAAGCATTAATTTTAAATCCTGTCATTGAGATGCCTAGGTCTTGATTTTTCCTCTCGCTTGTCACTAGCCAGCACTGCAGATGTTCATAGCAGAGCTCCTGCCAACCTCAGTCCCAGCTGAGACCCCAGGGACTCAGGCTGGGTCCCCAGAAAATGAGAACCTACATCTAGGAACCCCCAGTGAAGAGTTCCCGGTAGGCAGCATGGCCAAGGCTCTGCACGGACAGACCCTCTGCTCTCACAACTCCCTCAGGTACAGCACCGGCCCTCCCATTGCTCATCCTCCTACAGCCATCTCTCCCTTGCTGTCACCTGCAGGAGTCCAGGGCTGGCAGCCTCCCACCTTTGCTGGAGCATGGCAGGAGACCTGTGGGAAAGAGGCTTCACATGATCTGCCCAAAAGGGTGGGATTACCAGTGCGCATGAAGACCTAATCCAAGTATTTCCTGACTTTTGAGTGATCAAATAGAAAGCCTTGGTAATGTTCCCTTAGGACTGGGATGCCTTATTTCCTATGTTTTAAAGTAAGCTCTGGGACAGCATAGGCATATCAAAGTAGCCATACCGTGGACATCTACAGGGTTTGACATCAAGATGGCAACTTTCTAGTGCATGCTGCTGTGCCAGGAGTTAAGCTGGCAGAAGTAAGAGATCCTCTCCACGTGGTTTTTTAAAGTATTGTAACTTGGCCAAATGTGCGTAGTTTTTCACAAGGACAGACAAAGCCCATCCCCAACACAAAAGCCACCTCTTCTGCCAAGTGTCTGATTGCACTTCCAAAGCACAGGGGTTCTAGGGCTTTCCAAATAAAAGGTTGTAAAAAAAAGAGAAAAAAGCAACAAGGCAAACAATGTATTTTTCCAGGCTTCTTCTCAGAAACACTATGTCATTTTGGCTGAAATTTCCGTAAATAATTCAGTTTGAGGCAAACACCCTGTACCTAAAATTTAAGACCAAACAGTTGAAGCTGTCAAAGTTATAAATATGTGAAAGACCCTTTAGCTAAAAATGTTAGTCAAACTTACCAATAAGCAGTTTTGCAGCTATATGTGATGCATTATGTGGGTATTTGCACATATTCAATATGGGCTGATACATCAGGCTGACTTTTAAAGTTGTTCCGAGAGTCCTGCCCTGAGAAAAAGACCCACACTGACTGCTTGCTGTGCCATTTAGAAAAGAATATTGGAAAATGGACAGAGAGAGGAGACAAAATACACTGTAATGACAAGAAATTAATCAGTGCAGTCTATATAGCCCAGAAGGGCTCTCTTCATCTGCCAACTCAGCCTCTAGGGCTTTCCAGATTCTTAGACTAAGGGGTCCAGCAAAACATGTAAATGTAGGGCTGAAAGCAAGGAACTCGTCTTGCCCAGCCCTCATATTTAAACTAGGATTAAACCAATTTATTCTTGACCAATGGACATCCAGCTTTTTCTTCCAGCACTTCAGGAAGAGGATCCCCAGTACCCCCAGCCTCTCCCAGTGCTGAACTGAAAGTGCTTAGAATAGCTTCATTCAATTTCAAACAGCCTATTCACTGCAAACTGAACACATTCTTTCTACCTCTGCCCAGTGTAACAGGGAGCATGAAAGATCACTGTTCATTCCAGAAGCAGCTTTACATACCAGGGGACTTTTATACTTCTCCCACTATTCTCTCTTTTCCGAACATACATGGAATTCCTTTGCTCTTTCCTGGAAGTCGTGTTTTCTAACCCTTATTATTCTGGGCTGTCTTTACTACATCTTTCCTGAAGTGCAATACCTAATACGAGAGAGTCTTTCATTTGGGTGCAAAGTAAAAGTCATATTTAGGCAGCCCATCTGCTTACAGCTCATCCATGTCTGTGTAAGCAAACTGCTTGACGTGTATAGAAGAACCCCAATTCAAGAGTAGTCAGGAGCCTAACTTTACAGCTAAGTTAATGCAGTCCAGCATTTAGGATGGCCCAGAATAATGCCTATAAGCCTTATAAAGGCTTGCCTGGTGCCCTGGTCACAAAGTCAGAGTACAACAGGGTAATTACCTCGCATAAAATATTTCTTTTGCCTCATTGCAAAATCAGGTTGGCGGGAGGTTTTTCTCCTATTGTTGTTGGCTAATCATCTTGCAGGGGGGTTAACCAGTTTTGTTCTGTCTTCAACCAGGTCATGCTCTTCTGTTCTCATGGACGCATATCTGAGAGTTTTCTTGATGCTAAGGTATAACACAGACATGGGTTTTATTTGAATCCACCCAACCAGTTCCCATTTTCAAGAGAGAATTCTATTTTATGTTTCTCTGAAACACCTTGTCCAAAATTGGAACTTAATATGTTTCTCAAGCCAATATATCATGGAGTAAGAGTCCCCATTTATCAGAAACACATCCATAGGGGTATCTGGGTACCTGATACTCCTTCCACAGCTCACAAAGTACACCTGTGGTGCCAGAAACAGCCAACTAGTAATAAGATGTAGTACTTTACATTCCAGTTTAGCCAGGTGGATGGGGCAGCTGCCTCTGCTCAGCAAAGCACATATTCCTCAATAAATCCAAGCTTGCTTACTGTCCTAGAACCTTAAATCATTTCCCTACTAAGATCTGTCTGTATGTTCTCTTTGCTCTTTTGACTACTTTAAAACTGCATTTATCTCGCTAACATTTGCAGAGCACATAAGCAGCATCATATGCCCAGAGGATGCTCTGTGCCCTCTGTGATAATCCAGAATCTCCCTAGCTGTGCAGACATGCACACGGACACATGACCCTGCAGTCCCCTCTAAAAGAAAAATAATCATTTCTGAGCCCTGTTGGGTTTAGTGAACACATCACACAGTACAGGAGTTTTGAAAGTTCACAGAACAGCAAAGATCACTGTGTCTATGCATGGAACAAAGGGAAAGGGAGGCAGGTACAACACTAATGTAATTGTGGCCATTTACCAGCTTGTTTTCATACCTCTGTAATGAGGTGCTGAGGAGGGTGTAGGTCACACAACAGAAATCGGCATCCACATGTGTTCTCTGCACAATCATCTCCCTCCTGTTAAAGTTTGATAGGAAAAAGAAGAGCAATACAAATGTGCCCAGGCTTGCAATTGGTACCCATGGAGGCAGCCATGCCAGGGTCTGGGCATGCTCAGAGACTGCAGGTTTGGGCACATCCCAGCAAGAGGGGGAAAGTGTTCCCTTCCTAGCCTTTGAATGCTATATCAGCAGTCATCATGGATGATCTGTACAGCCTGTGTGTGCTCATGGAATGTCTTTCACCAGGGAAGGGTGAGAAAAGCTCTGGCCAGTCTGCAAGTGTGATGTCCCCTTTGCAAAGTGAGGGCAGGAGTAGGAGCTGTGACCTGGGACTTGTGGAGGTAAGCTCACCAAGGCACATGGAGGAAAACACTGTAAGAATACAAAGATCTCTGATACTATTTCTTCATACCACTTAGTGGAAGGTAGTGTGTACAATAAATGCATATTGCAAAATAGGGTTTATTTCCTTAAAAAATCATTTCACTCCATTCTCCAAGGTGTTGCTCAAAGCAAATATAATTTTATTGCTGACAGTTTAGAGGAGCTGAGGCTGTTATTCCAGGGCTGGTGGGAGGCAGCTGTATTTGGCTCATTTCATCACTTGCATATGGAGAAAATTTTGTTATTAGAGTCTCTCAAAGTCAAAATTTATTTCCCTGAACCCCGACTTCCAGCTGTGAGAAACAGAGCCTTCCAGCACTGGTGGCATATGAGGACTAGGACATGTATCCTTAGCTCAAGCACATGAAGGTCTTGACAGCTGTTCTTGGATTGAATTTGTGTTTTCCTGCATAAAGGCACAAAAACTGTTTCTTGTGTGTGCTTAATGACTGACTTGTATTAGGGAGGGGTGAGAAACCCTCTGGCCAGAAACCCTCTGGCCATGAGTGTGAGCTCTGGTTGAGCTCCCATTCTGTAAGATAGGAAGTGCCCCGGGTCTGTTTGGAATCCACTGTCCACATGTTCTTTCCTTCATAAGATCTGGCAAACTTGAAAAAAGCTTAACTTGGCCTTTGGTACGCCTGTGAGTGACCCTTCTTTAGATGATTTTCCTTAGGATTTCCACAACCCTTCTGAGAGCCTGCAAACATCTTTTCTTAATAACTGCATTGCATCATGAGGAGCAATATGCATTATTACCAATTTGCTCTTCATCCAAGATGTCAGACATAGCTTTTCAGAGATGCTTTAGTTAAGCCCCATAATCTCTCCAGCAGAGCAGTTGGTACTGTTATCCTCTGAAGACGATGAACCCAAGGTGCAGAAAGATGAAGTAACTTGCCCACAGCTGCACAATATATCAGTCACAAAGCTGAAGAGTCCAAGAAGCCCAGCTCCCAATCTTAAGTGTTAACCACTAGACTGTGATCTGTACAATACCAAAAAGAGCAGGAAGGACCAAGAGGCAGCTACATAACATGAGGAATTAATTCCCCTGGAGGGATACGGGAGAGGCAGAGGAGCAAATCTTAGTCAGCACGGGCTCTGCAGTGATTGCTGCCTTACTGTTCATGGGCAGCAGAATCTGTCTTCCATTCCAACATCTGCCCTGGGTCTCACTGATCTTCTCTCTCTTTTCCATTTTTCCTGTCTCCCCTTGTCTTCCCAAAACCTCACCAGATGTTTGTCTTTTCACATCTTTAAAAAGAGAATCTTGTCTTTTACCCAGTTCTGTTTCTTGAAACTCATTGGGAAGAGCTCTAAAATGCCTGTGGCTCTCCAGAGTCTTAAGGCAACACAGCTCATCTGGAAATGTCACAGTCTCTGGGAAGCCCAGCTCTTAACCACTGTAGATTTAAATCCCAGCATGAGCCCCCATAGAATTTGACATGTAGTACCATATAATAAAACTGCACAGTATCTCGTACCTATCAGCTGTTTTGTACAGATAATTTTAATCAGAAATTAATTTCTCTTTAGATTCGTAGTCCAAAGAAATTTAGGCTCTGGCATCAGTTTTTCTACTCTGCAGAAATCTCAGGAGGATTTCATTGTATATCTATAAGCTTCTAGAAATTCCTGTGGAGCCATATGGCAAAGGGGAGCAACCTATATGATGTGGCACCAGGAGAAGGACACATTCCACAGGCTTTTCAAGAGAAGTTTCCTAGATACATATCCAGGATGTGACACCAGACTGCCTCAAAGCAAGTGAAATTTGAATGCGAGAGAGATGGCCAGTAAAAGTGGAATGTGTGTTGCAAACTGTAAATATGAATGACCAAACCTCTGCAGCCCTGAATGAACTCTGAATTTCAGAATCGAAGTCCTTTTAAAGGTAGACATTACTGCCAGGAAAAGTAAGCAAAAGGCTCAGAGTTGGTCTCTAGCCTGTATTTTGAGTGAAAAATACTATGTGGAGTCTACCAACTTTATTTTTTGCAAACAGAATTCTGATATAAAGCATTAACTTACGCAAATGGGATTTTTTAAAGTTGTAGGAAGGAACAACAAGTTTAGAAGGAACAACCATATTTTGTCAGGAAAAACCCCACAAGTCCATCTCGTTACAAATAATACTAATAATTGTAAACTCTTTTGTAACAGAGAACAGTGCATAGAACTCATAAACATTTCCCCTGAAAAACAGGACTGTCAACAGCATACAGAATGGTAAGAGAGTTTGACAAAAAGCCATACTAATGTATTTATTTCCTTTATTGCTCCTACAGTGGTGAGTTTTGCAGGCCACCCCTTGAAGCACTGGTGATCCCATGGACTCAGCATTCCTGGTTTGTTGTTTCTGGGAGCAAAGCACTGCAATTACAGAGTTAACTTAGAGTGGTACCTCTGGTGACTCCAGGATGCTTAGGGGATTGAGTTCCAGGACTGGTTAGTTTTGATGGTGCTCTTTCTAATGGAGCTACTGCAGTGATGCCATTTACCAAAGGTTTTTATTTCTCAGGAGAGGAGGTATAAAGTGTATAGGGCTACAAACTGCCCATACACTTCCATACAGATTCAGGTGGTCAGAAATCCTGCTGCCTGCTGAGTTAAATGGAGTTTTCGACAATAGGAAAGTGAAGTGTGGCCACCTGGCATTCATCAATCCTCTTACCATTTCACGAGTGTCCATTAGAAACCTATATCCATGATCCCTGCATTTCAATTGTTAGAAAAATTAGCTGTTAACCATCAGGAAATGACCTGTTTCCCCAGCACAGTCGCTCAGACCCATTATAGGCCCTGTTCTAAGTCCTCTTCTTATTGAACACAATTTACAAGAGGTTCACCATAATCTCTTTAAAATTAGATTTTAGTTCTTTTTCTAAGCCATTCAGATGGTTACTTAAATAAAATCTTTTTGTCTGGTTGCAGAGAGAATGAGAAGCCGACACCAGGGTGGCTGATGTGGTATCATGCATGACTTGGGGAGAGTTGACTCATAATTTGGGGTGCAAAATAGTTTTTCACCAGAAGTGGCTGATTTACAAAGAACATTTCTCACACGTGGGGTGTCATGTCTGGTGACAGCTGGGAGGAGGCAGGAAGAAGTTCAAGGGAAGACAGGCCCATAGCCCCAGCCATGGCAAATCTTCAAACCCTCTTTGGCCTCCTTTGGACAGAGTGGGATGAGGCCCCTTTCCATACCTGTGGGGCACGTGGCTACTGCCCCTGCTGCCAGCCTGCCTGCCAGTATCTCCTGGCAAAGGTGTTAGATGTGATAGAAATCCTCATTAGAAAAGTGAGAGATGGATCTGCAGCCCCATGATTAAGCAAGGATTTAAATCCACAATATGTGAGCGCTTTGCCACTAAGCTTACTGAAAATGTTTGGGTTTTTCTCTCTGTTTCTGAGAGGGAGAACAAAAGGGAAGAGGTGGACAAGGGTTTTGGGAAAAAGTATTTATGTGGCGTGCTTTCCATTTGGCTGTGCAATAGCAAAGCACATTTTTAAGCTCTGAAACATTTTGGTTTCAAGAAGCACTCTCAGTTTAAAGTTTTTGATTGTCTCACCTAAGGGAGATTGTCCATGGCAGGTATTCTGCCTCCAGGCACCCCTGTGCAAAACTGCACGTACCTGTTGCCCTAGAAAAATTGGAGACTGCAGTTGTGCGGTCCCATTACAGGATAAACATCCTACACATGGGTGCTTCTCTTCAGTCTTTAAGAAGCACTCATTGACTGGTCTTGGGCCCCTTCTCAAACAGCATGAGGAGTGGATTAGCTGATTTCAGGAAGCTGAGACTGAGCTCTGCGTAGAAACCGGGAGTCTGGGCAGTGTGTGTACATAAGGAAGAAAAGGGCAACCAGAAAACTTGAGCACTCCAGGCATGTCAGAAAGATATGGCTGAGGTCCAAGAGAAGTGTAGACACTGAGCTCCCACCCTCATAGTTGTTCATAACCCAGAAGAGTACAATGCCCGTGAGACTTTGTTGCAGAGGCACTGTTTGCATTTCAAAGGAAACACTGAAAAATCCTAAACAGCAACGTGTCTGTTTAGAGCAAAAGCTGGTCTTCCACCCTCCTCTAGCTAGTCATTGTCCTTCTGAAACTCGTTTGCTATGAATTACTCCAGGAAACATCGTCCCAGCAGCAGACCAGTAGAAGCCAGGGTGGAAAAAAAAGCTTAATTTCAAACTGTAATTAGAGGATGCTGAAGGCAACACTTCAACAGGCAGATGTATCAAGCACTGGAAAGTCTCTCAGGAGAGGCAGTGGAAATAATATTGCTTCAATCATAGCGACAAAGCTCTGGGAAACGCACACTAGGCAGAAATTCTGCCTTAGCTAGTGTTGGTTATCAAAAGGCAGGAAGCCGCTTCTCACGCCAGCAAAAGCACGCAGCCTGCGGCAGGGGGAAACCCGCTTCCCACAGAAATCCAAACCCCAGTTTGGGCTCACATACTGCAGGTGGAGATAAGAACTCACCACTCAGGGAGAGCCATGGGTGATGCTGGTGTGGTGCTCAGCTGCCCCAGCACTGGACAGCCACTGGCTGCTCAGCCCATGCTGCCTTACACAAGTCTGGCCTCCCACCTTCAGTGGTACTTTCTTTTTTTTCAAGTAAATTTAATCAGGAGTTTACTCGCATCTTTAACTCACTTCATGTGAACTTAATTTCCAGCTCTGATAGTTATTTTTACAAAGGAATTTTTTAAAATGCAGTGGGGTTTGTGGACGAAAGAAGGAGGAGGGAAAATTCAATTAACGTCATTTCCAGTGTTTCCATATTTCTCGGGTGTATGAGCAGAGCCATTTCAGGCATTAAAGAAGTTATTTAGATTTGGACTGTACCTTGCCTGACAGATCATGTAACCAGGCTTTTGGGTTTTTGGACCTCTGCCAGTAGGAAGGATGGTTTCTGCACTCCACCTGTGCAGAGCAATGCCCACGGGAGCCCCTGACAGCAGGGACAGTTCTGTAACATTGCCAGGGCTAACATGCATGAGAAGGTGTTACAGCCTGGGACTGTTAGTAGGTATTTAAGAAAACACAGAAACAAGGAGGTATGGACTAAGCCTATTTAAAAATGGAAAAGAACTATGGAAAATCAAGAGACCTTTTGGAAAATGAGATTTTCTCCCTCAATCTACAGAGCAAGATTGTCTTTCAAGGATTTTGGGGTGGGGTATTTTTTTCTTGCTTTTTACATCAGAAAGCATGGCTACTTTTAACCTCCCTGCTCAATGGTAAGGATTAGGAAGCATCAGTAAGGACAACAGAATGCCCTAAAATAAAAATCTGTAGTTTTTTGGGTTTTTTTTATTCACTTGTAAAATCTTTTTGTTTTAAAAACTTAGAGTCAAATAAACTAATTCTGAAATTAAACTATTCTGATTTTGGTTGAAGTTCTAGTTACAATTTGCAACAAAGTAAAACATATTCCTTTTGTAGTCTTTTTCTTTTTAAATGGAACAAAGAAGTGAACTAAATGGTTTTCTGTAAGTGTTCTTGAAGGAGAGCATTCATTTGCATCCAATTATTTAACCAACCAAGGGCATGAGTTCCTAATGAGTATATTACGTGATCACCAATTTAATCAATGCTTTCTTTGGCAGAGACAAACTTCTCTGGGTATGGCCCAGGAGACAGGCATCAGAGAATGACCCATTCCATTGGATTTGCTTAATTAATCCTGAGCAGTTTCTGATGTGTTTTCCATTCATCAAAATGTCCAAATGTTTTCCTTAACAAAAAATCAAAAATAAAAATGTGATGAATGCCAAACAGATAAACCACACTGACCAGACATACTTCAATATTTTGGTGGCCGTCCTGAGAAAATCTGTGTAAATCCCCACTACTACATACTTTATACAGTGAAGTCTAACATGTGGGAGTTTATGCTTTTTCTGACTTTCAGAAAGATACTTGTGCTTCCTGATGATCCAAACTTCGATCCTTAAAAAAAAAAAGCATAGTTGTTTGATTGATGACAATTTCAAAACCATGGCTCTTGCTCTACTCACTACTTGCTAGTGGTGAGGAGACCAGGTGCAACTTCACAAGATCTCTTTCTTTAGGTGACAAAATGAGATTTTTCTCAAACAACACCTTTTTTTTTGTTTGTTTGTTTTCCCTAGATTTTCTATATGCGTTACCAATTCAGTAAAACTGACAAATATTCAAAAAAACCCACCATTTGATGCATTTCAATCACGCAAAAGATACTTGTTTTTTACCTTCCCTTCCCTTCCCTTCCCATCCCATCCTCTTTCCCTAGCAGTGCCTCTGCTGAATCTTTTCCTGGTACCTTGTTGACTCATTCCTTAAGGCATGTGGCACCTTACTGATCCTACTCATGGCTATTGAAACTTTCCTCATGAAGTCGCCATTGTCATGATCACATCAATCACTTTTTTTTTCCCCTTTTCTCTCTCGCTAACTTGCCTCTGCTTGGTTTCTCCAGCAATAGAGTCCTTGATTTTCACTCCCTGCCACAGACCACTAACACCTGCTGCCAACTGCAGCTGGAAGAGCAACCTCATTCATGGAAGTCCTCTGTACTTTGACATGAGACTTTCCCTGTAAATCCTGAGTGGAGACCCTTGCTCCTGCTGGTCAGCAGCTTATCCCAGTGAAGTACTTTCCATGCAAGAATTGCTGATGCTCAGTAATTTCTTCTGTCTTCTCTTCTGCTCAGAAATCTGTTTACTGAGGAGTGGTGACGGTCCAGTTTCCCCAGCTAAAGCTGCCTAAAAATTGTTTACCCTTTGCTTGTCTTCCTGTGCTAGAAGTCTTTGGAGGCTTTACCACTACTTTAAGATACTTTGGCAACGTGTGCCAGTGAAGGGAAGAGCAGTGAAAATGCAGAGGCTGGCCTTGCAGTGTGGGAGTGGCTTAGCAGTGCAACTACAGCACCGTTATCAGCATCCATTCTCCCCTTGGATGCTTTGGCCCTTGGTGACACAAAGCACTTTACAATAATGGTAAATTAAGCTTCGTAGCCTTAGCCCAAGCGGGACAAGATTTGTCCCCACAGTACACTTGGCAAAACTAAGACATCCAGCAACAAAATAATTTTGCTGAGCAATCCTGTGGTAAATCAAAGGAAAAAAGAATGAAAAACTTCATTCTCAACCTCATGATCTAGTCATGAGCTATTATCTTCCATTACTCAAAAAAAAAAAATACATTATCCTGGACGACATCTCTACTGGTCTTCAGATTTTGTTTTACTGTCATCTTTGCCTCCTAATCCTCATCAAATTCAAAGGTTCTCAATGGACATTTTGATGAAACATAGGGCAGGAGAGGAATGGAGCAGGGTGGCATTAAGTTTTATCACCCCTTAAACTGTAATACTTTCCTTTGCGTGCTCTGTTTCTTATTCACACGGCTATAAAGTTTGCCACATCCGGGCGAGAACATCCCTCCAGTCAACCGGGCGGTGTTTACGAACTGGAAAAGGCGTTCTCTCGCTCCTCACCCTAGGGGTGAGACAGAAACATTAACAAGTCGCTTGTGGTTTTCTCTTTCCAGGTTGGGCAATCAGACCCCTCTTAACACCGCAAGAGGGGACATAACAATTTAGGGACATTTTATACCTCTGAAGATTTGCAATCAGCAAATTGTCTGGAACGTGTTTGATTTCCCCACCCACCTCCCCTCCATGGTGTCCCACCACAGAGCCTCTTGCTAGGGACATCTTGATGTTTGTGGTCTCACAGATTCCTTGCTCCAGCCAAACGCATTTCTTGTAGTGCTGGTTCTCAGCCGAACTTGCTTTAAATCATAAATGTAAAAAGGTTTCTTTTATAAAAAAATTAAAATAAATTAAACAAAAAAAAAAAGACGAAACACACAACCAACCTATAAACAGAACATAAAAGCTGTTTAATGGAGTGCATAATGAAGCAGAGAGGAAACAGACTCACATTGATTTTCCCTGACATTTCACCTATTAAATTAAAAGCTTCTTAAGGAAGAGTCTGATTTTTTTTTTTTTTCCAGTTAATTTAAGTTCTGTAATGAATAACAAAAATATTATTGTCCCCAGCAAGGGGGACTGAGGCTGTGTGATAGGCAAATCAAGAAGAAAGAAGGCCTGAGTACGAAGACCCCCAGGAAAATGTTCCTCCCCATTTCAGACACCCCTCATGCCGCTCTGGACACACTACAGGAGAGATTCTAAAGGAAAACCAGGTCACGGAAAACCAAATCTTTGAGACCAAATGAGAAAGTGAGACCTCGGGCCTGGTAACTGAGCTTTGAGACTTCTGCTACAGCTTTGGGCAAGCTGCTCAGACCCCCAGCTACTTGATCCTGTCCTCTGCACAACAGGAGCAGCAGTGTTGACCACTACTAACCCACATACTGAGGTTACTGGAAAGATTAATTAATCTCTCAGCCTCTATTGAAGGCAGCGTTCACGCCAAGAATTCATCTGGAAGTCCTCATGCAGTAGTTGGGAAAAACTATAAAGCGCACCACGTAGCTGGAAACTGGGGAGTAAAGGGCTGCCCACGCTGCGGCAGGGAGACACTTAATGAGGGACAAGATGAAAAAAATAGCAGCACAGCAGGAAAGTGAAAAAACAATGTAGGATTCATTCCTTCAGGCACAATGACTATTTTTAACGTAAACTCAGCCTCCCAAGTCAGTGTTTGCTCCTCTCAGGCAGTCAGGAGGGCACCCCAGTGTGAGGGTCTGTGTGGCTGAGCATGGGGATGCTTGGGGAGGTCAGGGCAAGGGTGTGAGTCCCACGTGTTGACACTGCCAGTGCCACTGTCAGCCCCACAGGTTCTGCCAGTACAGACACCCCAGAGGAGGGCGAGGGGCTGGTGTCGTGCCCAGAACCATGGCATGGCAGGACCAGCAGCCTGGCCACCCAGCAAACTCTTTGTCCTATTGTGGGCCAACTGGTCAGCTGTATTTGGACACACTTTTTTACAGCACTCCAAAAGAGGGGCAAGTTTTGGAGAGGCCCTTGGTTTCCATGCAGACACTGAACCCTGTCGTTCCCAGGGCAGCTCGGCATTGCTGGGGGCTGTCTCGGGGCCCACACCACAGCAACTGCTCTTCAGTCACTTGGCATGGTCCTTCCGTGGTTTGTCTCTGGTATGAGTGCTCAGGAGCAGCTGCACTGTGCTAAAACTGAAGCTTTGAATTATCAGCAGGTCAGAGCAGCTAGAGCAAAGCCTTGAACATAAGCAATATTCGTTTAGCGTCTTAAGAAAGGTGGGGTTTTTCCAAGTGAATGTTTAAAAAAAAAAGGAAAAAGACTTTTCAATTGTAATTCTACTAAATAGAGCCAAGTTCCCACTTATGTTAGCAGTGCTATGTCCTTGAGGTGCCAACATGCCTTGGGAGCTGTGTTTGTAACTGAAGAGTCGTTCAGCTTTGAGGTGATGACTTGGTGAGCTCTGTCTCCTTGGGTGTGCTGCTCACGTAGGTGACACAACAAAATGCAATAAATTCCTCATGTGAGATTTGTGATCTTCAGGGTCTGGAAGCACCACACAAAGTCTTGCTTGAAAGGCTTTTCTTCACACAGATAGAAGTTCTTCCCCAAACCACACACAAAGCAAACTAAGGCCTATAGTACTAATGGGAACACCAGCTGGAGTAACTCTTAAATGTGTTGTGATGACTCACACAATTGTAAGAAAACACCTGCATGTCCCAAAAACCATCCACCACAGTAATACTGCTCTTCTGGTTTGCCATGTACAAGCAACCAGTTTGAGTCCTTCTGACTAAGTAATGCCAGAACTCTGTAAATCAGTAAACTTTATGGAAAGATAAAGCAAAGAATTGTTCTGGAAATCTTGTTATGTCACCAGGCAGTACCAGTGTTCCTCAAAGACGTGCTCCTGCACTTCTGGACACCTCAGTGGCCCAGCAGTGCAGGGCACACAGGCTGTGCCACTGCTCCTCCACACACCAATGTGTGCCACTGTGCAGGTGGGCCGGGATGCTGCTGCCAGCCTGGACCCCGGGAGCAGCGCTGAGTGGCGACAAGGCAGGGACTGGGGTCTCTCACAGCAAGCCCACCCACTGGCACTGGACCCTGGGTTTTGCTGCCAGACCCCACGTGCAGAGCGACTGCCATCACGTCCCACAGGTTGCCAAGGGCTTGCCAGCCCTGGCAGGGAGGCACAGCATGCCACGGCATGGCACAGCGCGGGGGCTGGAGTGCTCAGCTATGTGACCAGGTCACCACTTTGTTTGGTTTCACATAACTTCTTGAACTTATTAGGAGGCTGGGGAAAGGAGACATTGTTTTGCTTTGGCTGTGAGGTTTTGGATGCTTTGCTTCCAGGCCTCTATCCCAGTGATCCCAGAGATGAGGACAGATTGAGGGAAGATTAAGTCAATGCCTTAGGAAATTCACAGTTGGAGCATGGAAGAGAAGGCTGTCTTCTTGGGAGAAAAAAGAAAAGTGATATTAATGCAAATCAGAATATGTAAACATGTGTGTATATATACACACACATACAAACATGTTTTTTTGCATTTCAGTGTAGTTATGTCTCTGACCATTTATTTCTGTATTTCTCTATTTTAAGTTTCAGGTAGACAGAGGCAATTGAAGAGTTTTCCTCCCACACACACCCCGCTAGCTATAATGGGGGAATAGCACCGCTGTAATTAAAGATCAAGATTTACTGTTATGCAGAAGGTTTTTCTAAGTGCTTCAGAAATCCACGTGCTTATTCAGACTTTCGTGAAAATTGCTTGCCTCGAGGGCTCCTGGGGAAGGGCTCCAGCACAGCCTCCTCTGTCTTTGAATAAGAAGACACCCTAACAGACGATGGAGCAGCAGCAGTGTTGCACTCTTCTTCAGAGTGCACTGCTCAGCTGTGGCTCATACTTCCTCTTTGGTCCTTTTCACCAGCTAACTCATTTAGTATTCAGGTGGTATTTGATCATCTCCACTACCCCTTTTTTTTAAAAAGGAATCTCTGTTTTAAGAGTTTTTTGAGTTATAAACTGAGCCACCAGACAAGGGCTGCCCTGTAAGTCCAGGCAAAGGGGGAAGCTGCCTTTCACAGCTGGTCAGGATAGTGCAGATGCTGGGTGAAGGCTGGCTTACATGAGTGGCTGCTTCTTCCCAGGAACCTGTAGAAATCACCATTGCAGGCTCTCCACAGTACCCCCCTTCCTTTGCTGTGGTGGGGGACACTCAGCCCATCACCCCTAGATAGCAAAACTCAGGTTTGCCCTTGCTGAGGTGAGTCTGGGGATCCGGTGTCAAACCAGTGAACCCAGTCTGGGACTTTCCTCCTCTGCAGCAGAGGCCCCAGGTGGCAGAGCAAGTCGGTTGTGAAGTATTATGCCATGGAGAACAATCTGAGGTGTCTCTTCACCCAGTGATTTTGAGACTTTCATTTTATGCTCTTTAAAATTAGGGGATCTGCCTGTGTAATCCAGGGACACCTGTAGAAGCCTTGCTTTAAAAGCAACAATTCTGATTCCATCGCTAAAATTTCAAAATCTGCTTAAACACACATGCTGAGTCTGATTTTAAATAATTAGCATTCAGAGGAAAATCATTAAGCAGCGAGATATTATTTTAGAGCAATATAACATTTCCTTGTGCCCTTTATCCATTCATGGACAGGGGGAATGAGTGTCAAATTAAAATAAAGTTAATTGCTTATCTCCAAGAACTCAGCAAGGCAACAAAAAGCAAAGGTTCAGAGGAGACAGGTCAACCACAAAATGCTGTAATTTGGGGGAACAGGAAAAATCAGACATCATGCCAAACCTATCACGTGACCTTTCTTAGAGTGACTGTAATAAACTTCAAATGATATTTTAGGGCATACAGAAAAATGAGTGGAATGCAGACAAGAGTAAACAAATGAAAAACGTTTAACCTGAAGCACAGAGATCTGGCAGGCCCTTCTTATTTTCACTAGAAAGAAAATCCCTAGATAAGCACGGTGATGGTGCCATCACATGTCTCCCTTTGTACTCCCGTGCCCCATGAAGGCCCAGGGCTCTCTTTGTGATCACGGTAGTTTTACCTTTCCTCTTTGTCTTGTGGCTTTCTGGGGGTGAATTTAAATTAATTTAGCATAACAGCAAGCATGCTCTACACATCTCACACCACTACTGTAACCAATGGCATGGATTAAAAACAGGGGCCTTTTTCTCTGTTCTTTTGGGGGAAGTAAACACAGATATTTCATTGAATTAATAGTAAATTAGAATGAAGTAGTGAATTAAAATTAAATTGATAAGGCTAGACTTAACCAAAAGGGTGATTAAAAAGGGAAATATTAAAAAACAGAGTGGAAGGAAGGAAAAATCTTTTTTCTTTTCCTATTCCATGTTTGTTTGGCAAGAAGCACATTCCTTTTTATTTTGCTAATATTGGCATCCTCCCTTCTTTTGTGCCATAAACTCACATGTCTCAAGTGGCATTTTCCAAACTGCATTTCCCATCCATTTCAGGGGCAAGTGACAGGCTCACTCTGCTTCTAGAGATGTGTTAAGTGCACCCAGAAGCTTATAGTTCAGCAGGTGCTGTTCCTAAAGCACAGAACTGGACTTTGTGCCGGGAGACTGGCTTATTACTTTTATTATTTGCTATTAGCAGCTTCCCTGCAATGGCATATGCATATAAATATACTGTAGCTTTTCCAAATGCCTTTTGGGGAGCTGGATTGTATTCATGGCTTAGGAGACGAAGGTTGCTTGGATGGTTAAGGTGAAAGACAGTTCACTACTGCTGCTGTTCTCCTTAAAGCAGCTGGGCTGAATGCTGGGGCACTGGAAGCACACAGGGAAGGTGGTATCTTGAAATACTATCAGATGGCAAAATCCATTTTGGAACAATAGGTGACTTCTCAAGAACGCCTTTGACCTGACACAGAACTGAACCTTTAACCACTAAATTGGGAGATTTGGTCAGGGCTAAAGGTGAAGCTGAGGCACTTGAGACCTGCATGGTTTGGGAAATTATCTAATTAGGACTTTTCAGCAGTGACGTCATGAGGAGTTCCTGATTCCACAGCTGGTTTGTAACTGGCAAGGTTTTTGTGAAGGCTCAAGAGGTCTGAAAGGTCAGCTGGTCCCTGAAAGCCAGTCTGTTCTTTCCTCTATTGTGTTCTGTGCTCCCTGCTTTGGGACCCCTAAGATGCCAGCAGCAACTAAAACAAACCAAAAAAATAGTTTATTTATCTTTTTTGCCTAGTACACTGCTAGGAAGAAACATTTCCAGACTATGACAATTGTCAATTGTTGGAGAGGAAGTTCAAACATAATCAAAACCACTGATGCATCCCAAACTCCCCAGGCCACAGCTGTTGGCTGAATGGGATTGCTCCTGGCCTCACAGGCATGAACCTGGCCGGTGTCACGGCACTGACCAGAGTCCCCTTTGAGGTGGCCTGGAGATGCCTCCAGCTGGTGCAGAGGTTATTATCCCTGCTGTGGTTTGCAGGATTGAATAAGGGCAAATGAATGATAAATGCCATGTGATGTGCCTGTTTAAGCTCTAAGTATCATACCAGCTATCAGCCTTCTCAGCACTGCAATCAATCCATCCTCCTCCGCTGGAGAGCTGCAGGGCCCCAGTGTCAACTGGCTTTACAGAGCCTCTCTCCTGCACCTCTGTCCCACAGACCCCCACAACCACACTGCAGGGTGTAGGCCTCTGTATCAAAGCATCTCATTGTCAGTTTTTCCAGTCTTTACTAAAAGAAACACTCTTCGGCAGCTAACTGTTTCTTGGCCTCTATCTCAGACTGCTAAATCTTCTTTCCTGAATTGCTTATTGTCCCTCAACCTGAGGATTTACAAAGCATGGATCCATTAGGAGACTGTGGAGAAAAGGTATGTGACAACTCATCACAGGTTGAGTTAGAATTACAATAATCTGTAATCTGATTGGAAAGGCTATCTGAGTTGTTATTTAGAGGCCTGGTTTGCTGAGGAACCATGAACAACCAAGAAGAGAATGCCCTGTCAGAGAATCCTTAAGCCTAAAATTTTTGGACAGAAGATGCAGGCTGGTTTTAGAAATCTCATTTCCCCTCTCTTGTCTTCCTATTTGTTCTGTTCCCAGTATTTTATGTCCTCCCTTCACCTCTCTTTTTTAGCTCTTTTGCAGCATTAGAGGCAAATGTGGAGTAAATGTTTCTTTGTATGTTCTGCAGAGAAGGACTACTTTGTTCTTTCTCTGCCTTAATGGGCCTGGGATCTCTGGTAACGTGCTGCCTGCTCCCCATGACTAACACACTTTGGAAGGAACAACACGCCATCTCAAATGACTTTTTCCACAGTGGAAATGCCTGGATCTGTAATTCTGTAACTCGAAAACAGGCAGCTTGAGTATCCTTCTGAGGCCAGACCCAGTGTTCTGTAAAGCAAGTTTTATTAAGGGTGCAAATTTCTGTCTGAAATGCAGCCAGTTCAGGGAAGAAGCATCCAAGGCTGTGGCTTTCATGTGCAATGAAGCGTGGCACAGAGCCCCCCAACCTGCCTCAGTCCCTGGCAGTGGGCACACATGTGCAATGCAGCATGGGGCCAGGACAGAGAAGCAGAGCTATGTCTCTGCAGTGTTGCTCCAGGCCATTGTGGCCACGCTCCTTCTGTGTTCAGCATTCATTTGTGCAGACCCAGCTTCTGCCCCTCCATGCTCAAACACACATTGCTGGTCTGGTCACACAGACACCATTCATAAGAATGATGTGATAAAATGCTAGTGACCCTCAGGTTTGGGAATAAAACCAAACAAACCAACCCTGTTATCTTTAGCTCATCCCCAGCACACCTGCCCGTTTGAAGTCCGAGCTTCCTTGGTCACATGTGTGACAGTGTGGGCCCAGCCACACAGACTGTCATCATAACCAACCTTGCTGAAGAGGGCTTGAAGAATGGGCCCAGAGTGAGAATGTGCCTGCTTTTGGGTGATTGGGGAAAGCAGGAAAAATGGCATATTCAAGGAAAAGCCCCTTCTTTTCCAAAAGAAACAGCTCTGTGGCAGCTCAGGCATTTGGAGAGGACATGTTTGTGTGTGTACAGGTATATGCTCACAGAAACACCCTCACCAGACCAGTCATACCCATCACTCCGTGTGTCTAATTCCCAGTCAAACTGGGGAAACAAATACAAGTTAGCCTACATGACTTAAGAAAATGCTAGGTGCGGGGAGATCTCATTCTGGCAAGATTCATACTGTCAGATTATGTCCTTGTTGCATGCCCTCAGACACACAACCACGTTTCTGTTCCTGCATGCTCTATCCCTATTACCTGGAGCATCCTCATCCACTATATCCTTCCTCAAAGGTCAGCAAAGCAGTGATACACTTTTCGCAGCACTAAGTACCAACCATGCAGGGTCAGAAAGAGAATACAGCTGGACAAAACTGGTTTACATCTCCCTTTCATTCCCTTTCCTTTCTCTCCTTTCTTCTGTTCTTCCACGGAAATTGTCAATCCTTCACTTTCCAACCCAAAAGCAATCAAGCTGAAGCAAGATATCAGGGTGCAGAGGGTGATCTGAGTCAACCCCTTTTATATCAATTTCAGTTCCTGTTGGGTGTTCTCATGACATTTCAAAAGACTGCAATCCTAATGAAAACCACACAAGCTCCTGAAATTAAGTTAACTGCTTTTGTAAAAATGCAGGGGTGGGAGGATGGAGGGAGGAGAGGAGGGGGGGGGCGCGGTGAGAGGAAAGAAATAGGAAAAGGGAAAGAAAAGAAAATGGGAAATTAAAGAGAACTCCCTTTCAGGTTGTATTCATGCATGGAAAGACCATACTGTTTATAAAGCCCTGTAAACAAACACACTTGTAGTTACTGCAGAGCAGAAAAGCTACAAAGATCTTCTATTTTACTTTTTTTGCCTAAAGAAACCAAAGTTAAATAATTCAGACAGCTTTTTTTTGGTGCAAGATATCACTCTTGGGGTTTTTTTCCATATCTCTTTTTGTATTATTTTGTCCATTAATGGATCAGCATGTTGAAAAACCTTCTCTCTTCCTAATAATAGGGTTTCCTAAGCAGCACAAATCCTGCACTTTTTCTGAATGTTGCCGACTTAGACCATGACTTCTTCCTGTGTCTATACAGAGTTGAGCACAAAAGAATTCCAAATCTTGCTGCACTACTGATTATCCTAATGTAAACTGAAGTAAAATAGAGTTCTTACAGTTCTAAAGGGAAGTAGCTCAGGGATCCCAAAATCTAGAGGTTAAAAATAATTATACAGAGAGAGTGAAAAAGACTGTAGAATCCCTAGCCAGCCCCCAGTGAAAAGAGGATATACTGCTTAGATCCCAGAAGAAAGGTTGTTTTGTGGGGCATTATTGTTGAATAAAAAAAGTGTAAGGAGCACATCCATCAAAAAAATGGATATATAGCTAAGCCTTTGCCTGTCAGAGTCCAAGAAGCATCTGGACTCTGCTCTTAGTTATATGGTTTAGTGTTTTGTAGTCCTGAAAAGAGCAAAGATGGACTTGATCATCCTTAAGGGTCCCTTGAGATATTCTTGATTGAGATATTCTTGATTGAGATGTTCTATAATTCTGTGATGGCAACATTTCTTGGCCTGTTTTTAAAAGAAATCTGCTTCAGCGATTTTCTCAAGTCATAGAACATGTGTAAAATGAACATCCAAAGCAACATGAGCCCAGCAAAAGGGTAGTGGCTTAGTGCTACCCATTTCAGCAGCCCAGCTGGCCAGAGGTCAACCCATCAATAGAAGTTGGGCTTGTTAGCCATTTAGTGACTTGGGCAAGCACCTTCCTCAATGCAAGCAAGTATACTCACCCTTCCATAGCTCCAGAAATTTTAAAATTTCATTCCTGAGTCTTGTTCCTTGGTCTCCTGCTAAAGTAGTGGGGACATATTCTGGGAACTGAAAGCTTGGTGATCAACCCTTTTCAGCATTTCAAGGAATAGTTAAAACCAAGTTTGTCTGGCTTTGATGATGACCAGAGAATAGAAGCCAGAAATAAAAATCAAATCAACACTTGGCTTTCCATGCCTCTCCATTAGGTAGGTTTTTCTATGACCACTCCCAAAGTAACCTTTCGCTTTTTCCATAATTTGTCAAGGATCACATTTTGAGCCCTCATCAGATTTTCCATTCTCTGACTCTACTTCAAGTGTTCACCCCTCAGGTTCCTGTTGAAAAAAGCTTGGGCTTTGGTGGAGCACAGGTCAGTATGGAAGCCCCCACCTTAAATAAGGTTTGGATACAGATGATGATTTCAGACATAGAATGTGCTCAGTAAATCCACTGGTGTCAGTCGATTTGCTTAGAGTACAGGACCATGGCCTGGTTCAGATAACCATTGACAAATGAGTTGGAAAAAGCCTCATCATGCTCTTGTTTTCTAACCAACTCAGAGAAAACAAAAGATTTTAACAGGATGACAGGAGACCTCTGGCAGGATTTTCATTGCATTTCTCATAATTTCTAGTGTATACAACATGGAAAAATCTCTCATTCCTGGTTGTGATGAGCTTCATATATTGTGAAATACTCCAGAGTTTCAACATGAGAATGTGGCAACTTCTAGCAGTACAGAGCTTAAACTCATGGGCCTGAACCATAACGTCAAGAAAACTGAAACTTGGCATTGCCCCTAATTGTATGGGAATCATTATATACATTTTCTTATAGTCAGAGTTATCCACTCCAATGCCAAGATGAACAGGGAAAGCAAAGTCAGTAAACTCACTCAAAAGTAAACAAAGTTCACCAGAAACAACTTCAGACTATGGACCTCACCCAGAACCCAAGATGCAGAGGCCTTGGGTAGATGTGTTTTCAAGATGTGTTTTTTTAGAACAAATAAGTTGAAAGAAAATATGTCACCTTGAGGATGGAAACTTCAAAAAGTCATTTTCTCTCTTTCTATCTCTCCCTCCTTCTGTCTTCACCAGTATCCTCAGGCATCTGGAAGAACCACCAGGGTGATCTCAGTGGTAAACAACGTCCAACATGTTTTTCTCCGCTTTTGATAATGAGCTGGTTTCATCAAAGCTTGGCCCATTTGGAGAGGCTCATGGGGAGTTCAGACCCACAAGGCTTCCTCCTTTGCAATGTGCTTTCAAAAGTTTCCAGGACAATGACATCATGAGAAAAATGCCTGTCTCCTGTTGCCTAGACAAGTTTTGGGAGAGGTGTGCCTCTTTGCTCTGCTTTGCTTCAAGTGGGGAAGTTAGACACAGTGGGCTCAACTTTTCAGAAAATTACAGCAGTAGCTCAGCTGTCCAGAGGTGCAATTGCACCTTAAGGCTCTTCAAGAAGTGGCCTGATTTGCAGGCACCTCAGATAGCTCTCAGCATTCCACTACAGTGCACACATTATTACAAACCTGATGATGTAAGTGGGAGGTTTTGGATGCTGAGAACTTTTGTTGATCTGACCTGTGGTTACATGAGCCACACCCTAGCTAGGCAGGGTCTCAGTACAGAGAGGGTTTTGCCACTGCGAGGTGGCTCGTGAGCTCCTGGCCATACAGTTCCTCCGGGGTCCCTCCATTAGGACCAGGTATTGCTTCCCTGTCACTCATTTGGGCCACCCTGCTACTGAGAACACAGCTCATGCATAGCTCTCCAGTGTGGAGTTAAACTGCACGGCTCAAATACCACTATGGGGTTCGTCTGGGATGAGAAGGGAGCATGGGAAGGGGGATGGGTGTCAGTGGGTAACCCACACTGAGCTCCACGGTGCTGCAGCTCATTCATTTGCCATGCTGGTCCTCCCAGCTGTAATAGAGGAGCTCGAGGCTTCATGGCAATATAGACCAAAATGTTTGTTCCTACCCCATGGATCTGGGCTGAAGCTAAACCTGGCTTTTCTCCTGGTGAAGAGTGGGGCTGAGGTGGATGTTCTTTGGAGTGCAAGGCTGACTGGGAAGGGGATAAGCAAGGGGTTAGACACAAACCACTGATGCTGGGATGAACATCACTCCTATGTAAATACATGGTGCAGCTCCTTCCATAAGTGAAAGCAACAGTAGTTTTGGCTCTCCAAACCTGTCTTTTTGCACAGGCAAAGGATGTGTCAGACAAAGTGTGTTGCAGGCAGCTGCCAGCTTTGCCTAGAGTCCACCCTGTTCACAGCTCTCCCACACATTCCTAGCACTAGATGTGGATAGGACTCTATCTCAGGAGAAGGAAAGTCTTAGAAATTACTCTTCCAACCTGCTGAAAGCACATGTCACTGCAATGACTATCAGTGGGGTTTATTTATATATATATTAAGTGCTAATTTCCCCTCTCTCATGGCTGCAGCCACAGAGCCAGGGCACAGCTCACAGGACTTGTGCAGATGGAGCAGAAAACACATCTGTAGCTCCAGATCCCCCAGAACTACACAGTTCTGGGACTGGAGCCACTAATGCTACCAAAGTTCCTTCCCAGTCAGTATCTTGAAGCTGAGTTAATTCTCCTGCCAAGCAATTACCACAGTCTCTGTACATGAAGAGGAAGGAAGAGCAATGGACACAATGAAATCCAGTGCTCTGGGCCCAAAACTGGGAGACATGGACTGCAGCATTCCACTGCATCCCCTCTAAGATCTCAGTCAAATTGCTTTGTTTTCTGTGGTTCCCCTGCTTTTAGGCAAGGTTAGTAATGCCCACTCCATAAGGGGAGATAGTTGTCAGTAGTAAGTATTTCTACAGCCCTGCAGGATGTGCTCAGCTGGATCAGATCCCACAGTAGCTGGGGACCAAAATCCCATAAATAAGATTGTTGTCCTAGGAAAAGTAAAGTTTTTCTGTTTTGCACAACATCTCCTGCCACTCCATCCCCTCTCTTCAGCCAAGCTGTCTACCTGTTCCCTGAAGCAGAAGGCTGCCGATCCCCTGTAGGGCGAGCCATACAATAGTTGCTCCTTTTTCCTGACTGCCATTGTTGTTTTCAGGTAGCTCTCACATCTGTCTAGTGTGGTCATAAGTCATTTAAAGCTTGCTACTGGATCTGTATGGTCAGGACTGGCTTTTTCCATATATGTTACTTTTGCAACATTTAATTTCCTGTTCTATAACTAATCATTTTTAGTCATGTTGCATCTCTTTCCACTTAGTTTTTTGTTTGACTACGCTGAACAGAACTGTATCATCTGTATTTTATCAGCTCACTGTTTATGCCTTTTCGTGGAGGATCATTTCTGAATACCCTAAACCATGATCCCAGAAGGATTCTCGAAGGACACTGTGGGTAACCTCCCTCTATTGTGAAAGATTACTATTTCAGCCTGTTCTATTTCCCTGTTCCCTTCAACTTGCCGTTATTCTAAGAGAGGACTTCCCTATTGCCCCAAGAGAGTTTATTTTCATTAGTCAACCTTTGCAAATGCTCTTTTGAAAATTTGAGTGGTTTAGATCTGCTAGACTACCTTCCTCCATGTGCTTAGTAACTCTTGAAAGAACTCTTTTAGATTTAGAACTTGCTTTCCCTCTACAAAAACACATGGCTCATGATATTAGTATTATACTTATGCATATTTATTTCCATTGATTTTTATGGAACTTTGTGAATTTGCCTGTAACCTGTCCTAAAGGATGAAGTCATGATTGCCACATTCAGGGATTTCACTTAGTGCTGGGGTATCCCTTAAGTCAGTACTTCCATTTCAGTTCATCTCAGACTAAAGAATGAATGCAAGCTCCTCTGCATCCTCCTCCTCACTTCTGATTATTCTCCTTCTGATACTGCCACTTGAGCAAGTGCCTCCCCTTTATGCAGCATAAGAGCTGGGTATTGCATGAGAACTGCCCACAACTAAAGATGTTGGTCCTGCTGCACCAAGAAGCACTCATTTATGGGGCCTGACAATGTAATGTCCCCACAACACTCTCTTAAAGCATTTGTCCCCTCTACACGGGGATGCACAAAATTCCCTCTGTGCTTTCTTCTTTTGCAGCTATTTAAATTCCATTAGCATTTCTGCAGACACCACCAACATTTGACAGGCTGATCAATACTACATCATAGTCCCACTAGTACTAATGGTCCCTAGTGACCCCCCATCTCTCTAGAGTTACAGTAAATAGATACTCTGTGGTAGGTGTTGATGTGATTAGCTTGTTTCCCTTCTTTGACGTTATGCTTTCTGTAATATAGAGGGCCACCCCCCGCAAGCACTATCAGATCTGTCTTCCCAACCCCTGGGTGGTAAATTAATGTTGTCATTCATATTTATCCATGAGTAAGTACTCTGAAATGCAGACAGCTGAGGGGCCCCCAATGTCAGCCTAGACCATTAGCTCCCCAGGGCAGAGATGGCATCTCTACTGTGTATGTAACCAAGCTGTGCAACTTCTCAGACCTCACCATTTCTCCTGGTGAAGGGATTTGGCTGAACCACAACGTTCAAAGATTAAGTTGTGTACATTTTTTCAGTTCTCTAGGTTTCACTCAGACATCTTCAACAAAAAGGCTCATGAACCTCTGGGAGCCTTTGGATGAACTTTTGCCACATTTGCAGATGGTCACTAGAACATAAGCCCAGATAAATTTAACAGAGCTTCTGAGTTTGCAGCTAAAGTTAAATGTGAGTGCTTTCATTAAAGACACTCTTAAATCAAACTGGGATCTCTTAAAACACAGTATCTTAGTGATGATTCTTACCCACGTGGGAATTTTGCCATTCAGGTCAACACTCTGTCAAAAGCAGATATCAACATATGTGGTTCTGCATCCATCTCCCACAGCGCAGTGCTACACTTTACTAACTTTCTCCAGACCTGAAAAGACTCTCCTTTGCTTGGAGACAGCCACAGCACAGCCTGGCTAGATCACTTTCAAGTGACTCCTTTATCTTTGACAATTGTTTTTTCCTAACAGTGCTTTTCCTCTGGATGAATCTGCTTATACAAAGTCAAAGCTTTGAACATGTTGTATTAGTTAACAGAAAAATTCAGCATAGCTAAACTATGCCATAAGGTCTTTTCTACCCCTCTGCTCCACTGCAGAGAGAAAACAAAGGTTCTGCCCCAGGAAAGCAGGAGATGGAAGAGGAAGGACTGGTGGGGCTGACTGTGAGGCTGTAGGCCTGCTCTTCCTGTGGATGCACAAGGAAGGAAGGAAGGAAGGAAGGAAGGAAGGAAGGAAACCAGGCAGACAATATCACACTAGCCGTAAAGGGTGGGTTAATGGGAAGGAATCTGCCTGTGAAACATCTTTATGAAACCTCAGATTCACTGGAACAAAAAGACAAAATGCAAAGACTACTTAGATGCAAAGTGAGTACTGTCATTAAACTCTTCCCTTTGGCATGAGCTGCTATCATTCACAGGCATTTCTCTGGTTTTCAGAAGGTCCAGGGCCTTTCATAGAAGGGGGAGAAGATCAGTCACACAGAGATTGTGCGTCTCCCTAAGACATTTGGGAGAAAACATTGCCACTTTTAGATTCTGTATATGGAGATTAGTGGAGAGCAAAAAGGAAGAGAGAGATGTCTTGTAAGAAGAGAAAATAATACCCTGTGTTTATTTCTGCTGAACATAGAAGCATTGATCATCATCTCGTTTTCTAAATCTTTGGTTTAGGAGGGGCTGAACACATTTTGGGGGAAGTTTCTGGTTAAGTGGCAGAACAAACATGTCGATTCACAGTTCATTCTACAGTGTGTTAAATTATATTATTAAGCTCAAAGTATCTTGAGGACTGCCTGAAACACAGCCCACATCTGTCTGTCTTGTAACAGTTCTTCTTTCATAGCCAACTGCCTACAATGAAACAGAACGTTTATGTCACAACCCAAATAAAGAGGCAAGTGATTCATCAGCATCAGAGATTTTAAAAGATGGGGTTGAAGGGCTTGTTAGGTTTTAAATTATAAAGCAAAAAAAAAAAAAAGTATTAAAGAATGAAGTGGTAGGTTTTTATCAATGGCAGAGTCTGTATTCCACAACAGACAATGTAGAAATTATATCCCAGTACCTGTCTTGTCTTCCATTTCTTTCCTTCCTACTATGCCTTTCCCCCTGCCATGTCAAGAGTCACAACTCATCTTAAAGCTGGATTGCAAAACTGTCCTGTTCATCTGCATCTGGATATCTTAGAAAATGTGGCCAATGTAACATGAAATTGGCCAAAAGACAGCATGAGACCAGTGCATGTATTTTGTTTCATCTCAACCCCTGAAAAAACACAGGTGCAAATCAAAATGTGCAAACCTTTCACCATCTGGGGCAGAAACTGATCAGCGAAGGTGACTGGGATTGGAAATGATGTTACTGCCCTCACCTCCAGACAGAGAGCAATAATTTCTCTTCTGAAAGCAAAATGGAAACAAAGCACCGCTAAAGGTGTAAAAGCTCTTACAAAGCCAACAAAGTTATTTCTGTACAAAGTCTACAAGCCAGCATTGCAGTGCTTCCAGATGTTCCCCTTTATCTGGCTGCAGCCTCCCCATGGTGCACCTGCCTTTCCCCTTACCCTGTAAACAAGTTATCTTCCACAAGCCAGGGCATATTTTCCTCCTGTTTTAACCCGTGACCTAAAAGCTTGTGATGAAGTTGTATAAGCTTTGTAATGAAATGATCAGAGGTAAAATAACACAGTAATAATATACCCATCCTACATTATGTGTCTTATCTGAAAAACAATCACCCACATCTTAAGGAAGCTCAAACAGCTGAAAATCCAGCAGATGAGAGAAGGTCTGCTCAAAGATGCTGGGCTAAGGTCTGCAGAGACATCAGCGTGGGAGTGAGGCCCAAAGTGTGGAAAAAAACATTAATGTCTCAAATACCATCAGCTTCTACCTTTTTCCCTGGCATCTTCCCTAAAGACATAGAGGGATAGGTCATCCTGTCACTGCAAAGAGCTTCCATTTACCATATTGGGCATTTTCAGGACTACATTACTCATCCTCAACTGACTTGTGCTCTGCTGCCCAAGGCTGCCTCTCAGTACCCATCTTGATGTACACACTGCACCCCTCGGTAGAGCAGCACATCTGATGATGTCCTAGGAGCATGCAGGGAAGTAGCTCCACGAGACCAGGGGCTGCAGAGCCGGGCTGATGACAGCTGGCAGTGCTGCGGGTACAGAACCCACAGCTGAACCAAGGTCAGACATGTCCGTGGTCAGAGTGGAGAGGAATAGTCCAAGTTGCTCATTTTCAAGTGCTGGCTTCTGTCCATGTGCAGCAGTGTGTCACAGGCACTACCACAGGGCAGAAAACATGACCATGGAAATCAATGCAGTGTTTGGAGAACAAAATGTTCCAATGTGTTTGGCTTGTGATCCCTTGTGCCACAATCTGACTCTGTGGCTTTATTTAGTCAGTCAAGGCTGTAAAAAATACATCTGTGTCCTTCCACCACCAAGCAAAGATGTGGCCTCTCCAGCTCAAAGGGAGGGAATTTATGAAATGCCAACATTAAGCAATGCCATCCATTTGGAACAGTAGAAGGATTGAACTTCAAGTACCCTGTAGGTATATTAATCAACTCTTTTTAAAAATTACTATGGCTCCTATTTTCACTTTCTCTTAGGTCTTCTCTGCAGATTAGTAGGATTTGGTGGACACGTTGATGGGATCCTTCCCACCCATTCTGAAGCCTGGTTTTATCTAGCTGCTTCTAAAGTGGAGATTTAATGTTCATAATAAGAATATCCAGATGGCACTAAGGTAATTAACAATAAGGAACAGCATGCTTCAAGGCAGGCCAAATTCCAGCTGCCTGAGGTCTGGAGAAAAAGAAATCTCTTTAGAAAATTAGCCCAAAATTTGTCCATAAATTATATTTTCCCAGTTTCTTAAGAAGCAGTAGGCAACAGCTACCACCCAGTTTGCTCATCCAGCTAGTTCATCAGATCTAGCACAAGGATTTCTACAGTCAAATAAAACAGGCAAACAAGTAGAAGCAACTCAGGACCCTGGGAAAATCCAAAGGCAGGCACCCTACTTCACTCTGATATTTATCATTGCCTCTGGGAGGCACTGAGTGTCAGCTTGAGGACTTTCATTGCAGGAGAAATTCAAGATCCAATCTTTGGAATGGTGCAAGAAGGATAATTAATGTCCCCTGAATTTATTAAGAAATATTCATAAGGACAAAAGGCATAGAAATCGAGCTGCACCTGAATTGCAATTAAACTTTTCCACTTTCTGCTCCATATTTCATCACCCAGCCTTCCTTCATGTTCCCATTCACCTTCCTTATTGCATTTATCATCTTTGCTTTCCAGCCAACATATCCCCTCTAGGGATGGTCTGCTGGCTGCTCTTCCCACCCCCTCAGTCCCAGGCTCCTCCTGGGTTGCCATCCTTGCCTGTGCTCTCACGCCCCATGCTGAGCACAGAGAGCTTAGAGCCATCATTTCTGCAGGTGACAGCATTGCCCTGGGTCTGCACCACACTTGGAAGATGCTGATGTGGCTTCTGAAGGCTGGCAGCACATCACAGCCCTCTCTGCTGACAGCCATGGAGGAGCAGAGGTGGCCCTGCCACCCTGAATCTTCTTCCCACGACGCCTTCAATTCCTGCTTCAGTGGTGGGCATTTGAACAGGAGGTGACTGATTGAAGATTCATTGAGCTTTGCAGTAATACACAGCATCTTTGTCCATTATCTTCCTTCAACAATTATCTGTCTGATTTTATTGTTTCAAGAATAGTTAATTAATAATTATATTGCGAAAGGTACTAGAAGCACAAAGCTCAAGTTGGTCTGAATGTGTTTATTTGGTTTGTCTGTTGCAAGAAAACATGAGTATTTTCACTAAAATATGTCGCAATTTTATATTTTAATGTTTTCAAAGGAATGTAAGAACTGCCATCTCAGAGCAGCCTGCAGTCCTGTCACCCTCTTGTCCTGGATCAAAAAATGATAGGTACTTCAGGAGGTGTGCTAAATAATATGTCAGATCTTCAGATAAAGAAATTATCTCAGGCTCCAAAGCCTCCAAAGTCTAATGTCTCAGCCACAAAAGGATCACTATTGATGATCATGATAATGCATTTTCTTGGTGTCCCTTTAATGTATGACAGGAACCACCTAAAATATTGGTGAGTCTGTTGGAACATCACAGGTTAAAGCAAGACCCTAACACTGGTTATTTTTCCCTTAGCTTTGGAATTTAATTTCAGTTGGCTACTTTAGGTACTTGATCATGTTCTTTTCGAAATACTTATTTTTAAATTTAAAAAAAAAATCAAAAATCAAAATAAAGTCAAATAAGAACTTCTCCAAGTAAGATTATTAGGTGGATTTCATAGTTGTGGCTACCTTGAATTGATCTAATGCTACTGCAGAAGAGGCATTCTGCCAATGATAGTCTTCATCTCTCCCTGGGGAGCACGGTGTGCAGAGCAGGTGCTCTGCACAGGGGAGAGGCAGTGCCTGTTCCAGCAAGACAATTCTACTCGTCTCAGACAGGGCTGAGTGCAGCTCGGGATGGCCCATTTTGGGATGGCCCATTTTGGGATGGCCTCCACCGCAGCCCCTGCCGGCCAGCTCTGCCCTGGCAGGCTGCCCCTGATGGCTCGCTCAGAGGGAAAGGCCAATGTGCTGCAGCAGGCTCGAGGACTTCACAGCCTCTTTAGGTGGGGGCTATCAGCTTCAAGGGCCTTCTCAAGGGAAGCGGAAAATGCACCAATTTCACGTGGATTCTGGCAAAAAGATGAATTTCCCCACTCTGTCCCTGGAGGAGTGAAATGTGTCAGTCATGAAAAACAGAGCCCTATCGCTGCTGCACTGGAGATGTCCTCTGAAGAGGAGTTTGTTCAGGGTGGAAACAACACATAAACTTACAGAACACAACCTGCAGCCTCTACAGGTCACAGTACCCGCTGGACAGACAAATTTAGCCTCTGCTGATCAGTCCTTTCATATTCAAGTCTCCACCCTCCTCTTACATGCTCAGATATTACTTTACATCCCTTCCTTTCGTCAGCAGGGAATCATCCCGCCTGAAGGGGTCAAAAGCTTGGGAGCCTCCTGCATGCTCCCTGTCCCCATTGCTGAGGAGGGAGTGCTGGGCACGCTGGTCTCACCCAGCTGTCCTCAGGATCCCAGCTCAGCAGCAAGTGGCATCACGGCTAGGTGAGATGGAGATGGGGGTGCAGTTAAGCAAGGACTTTACAATTCTCAGACCTGAGGGCTCGTACTGGTCTACACCATTTTTTTTTTCTGCTCCTCATCCCCAAAGAACAAGCCTTATTTTCACCTGGACTATTCCTAATTTTACCAGACAGACTACGGTAGTCAGCAAGGCACTAAGAGACACTCACCTTACCCTGGAGACTCTAGTCTAGCTGCTTCTCCCAAATCTCCAAGAAGGCCATAGGGATTTGTACGAGACCAGGGAAATAATGTGACTTTCACATTTAACAGTTTGTCTTCTCTGTTGGGAAATATTAGAGCTTTCCATCATGTCAGGACACTGTAGTTACACCCCCATGCCCCACTTCCATATGTGGAACAAGGACATTTGGTCTTGCCCCACTGTGGTCAGTGTGCAGACAAAGAGGTCAAAGCAGGAAGCTCTGACAGATGTCAATACCTGACCAGGGGAGAACGATTATTCACTAGCATGAGGAATAAGTTTCACATGGTAAAACTTCAGGAAGAATTTTATTTAGAGAGGTGAATTCTAGGTCTGAGTAAGTCAGGGCAGATCATTTAGCTCAGTACTAATACTGTACTACTGAGGGGTTTGGTTTTTATTTTTTTTTTAATTCAGATGCCAAGCTGCAATTCAGGCTAGGTTTGAATTGATGGCTTGGCATCAGGCTAAAATTTTAAGTTTTGAGGGAACAATGGAAAAAATGCCAGTCTTTTGTTTTGTTCCAGCCCCAAATGCTTCCTCCAACTCAAAGTGATTGGAAACTATTTAAATTTTTTCTATCACCCATATTTTTACCTTATGGGGTGGGTTTTTTTTGGTTTTTTTGTTTTTTTTGTTTTTTGTTGAACTGCATTAGTTTTGGAGTTCATGTTTCATACTGTTACTAACACAAAAAAAAAAATAAAGCCCTGGGAAAAAGTCCTTACATAAGACCCTTTTCTCTATGATTTACCATTTTTCCAGGTTCTCTCCACTAAAAACAGCACATGCCATTTTGCCTGAGACGATGGCAGGCAATCTCTTTGTCAAACAATTCCTGTTTGTTAGTAGAGCAGGATGCCCTTCTGGTGTAAGGCACGTCTGACCTGGTATATCTATGAGATCATTGAGCCAGGAGAGCACCAAAGCAACTGGCAACACCTTTAGGACTAAGAGGGCAATGCAAAGAAGCCAAAATGTTGAATCAGTTTAATTCACTGCTGCCTGCAAGGATGGCACAAGGCAAGGCAAAGATCATGTTTAAACAACGGCCTGTACCTGTTGTAAATAGTCAGTTCTTTTTTCTCCTGTGCGTTATACCCACTGTGTGTCTCTGTTTGCCCCAGCCTTTTCCTGAGCTGAAGCCGAGGGATTTTTCCATGTCCCCGAGGAGTGTGTTAGAAAAGCAGTGTTTATGTTAAGGGACTTCATTAACATTACCAGTCAGGCTGTAGTGCCCAGAGACCATCACAGCGAAAACGAGACCTTGTTCCTTTGCGTCATTGGCCCAAGCAACCACCAGGCTGAAACCTAACCCTGGCTGCTTGCCTTCAGGGGAAAAAATAAGAAGGGTAAAGTAAACAAGGCCCCTGTTCAGCTTTCCTGAGCCTAGATGAGAATTGCTTGCAATTATATATCAAAACTCAGAGCTGACTCTGAGCAGGCTCAGCTCTGCTCCTCTGCAGCCACAGCCATGGGAAGAAAATCCATGCCCGCAGCTTGCAGCTGCTCTGACCAGCCACCTCCACCCTGAGCCACGAATCCAGGAAACTCTTAAGTACTTGCTTAAGATCTACCATTCCTCAGGACAGCACAGATTTTATACCAGTGGGGCTTAAAAGCAAGCATGAGGTTACAGGCTTTCCTGAACATGCTTGCTTTACCGAGCCTGGTTTTCAGACATTCATTATTTTATCCTGATGACAGCTGAGGTTTGGGGTTTTTTGGCAGCCGAGCTCAATCCCCCCACTCTCCTCTCCATCATGGCAAGTTCAGCCATGCCGTCCCCACTGCATGCCTGCCCCTGCCAGTTCATCCCACTCAGGGAGCTCCGTCACATCTGCTGCTCCTGCAGCTGACCCCACTAATGCAGCACCGGCTGCTCAGCTGCCTCTGCTCTGGGGGCGATGCCTGGGGGTCATGAATGGCCACTTGCCTGCAGCTAAAACCCCCCAGGCACCAGCTGCAGGTGCACCAGGGTCCCCTGCATCACCCCATCCCCTCACATCCCCTCCTGTCCCACTGGCAGAGAACAAGGGCTCCCACTGCCTCCCCAGCCCGTCCTGCTCAACAGGTATAGGACCCTAAAAACACACATCTAGGGCCCTAGAGTCCTTCCTACACTAATGCAGCCTATTTTCTAGCCTATTCCTCATTCTTGGGAAAAGACAGTCGGTTTCCACCTTCCCTGTGAGCTTTAAAATTCCCCCACCTCTCCATAAATCAACTGCATGGAAACAGAGGAAGGGTGTCAAGTAAAACCAGTCCTGCCCTCGTCTTGTAGCCTCTGACATTATCTTATGTAAGTATAAAGAAATTCTCCAAACAGACTTGCAGAATCTAGAGATAGTTGTGCTGAGTAGATTTTATATAGTTGGCAGGAAAATTGAAGCTTAGGATTTGAAGTGACAGCTGAAGCAGTACAGCCTTATCTTACCATTAATTTCCCCTCCTTCCCCATGCTGTGTAAGCTAACTAGGCTTCTGACCAGACAGAATTCCATGTCTCTTCTCTTCTCTTCTCTTCTCTTCTCTTCTCTTCTCTTCTCTTCTCTTCTCTTCTCTTCTCTTCTCTTCTCTTCTCTTCTCTTCTCTTCTCTTCTCTCTTTTCACAGTTCATAATGATGCATTTAACTAATAGTAAATGTGCATAGAAGTTTCCTGGGCAGCCATATGACAGCCTCATTAACACCATATGAACCCAAAATTGTTTATTGTTATTATAGTAAATACCAAAGTGAATTAAGAATGATTGATCGGACACTTATTGTGACTTGACCAAATATATACGTATTTAATAATAGGATGTTTCTAAAGAAGAAAGAGAAGTGCTGGCAGAAGAGAATTTCAAATGTACATGCCTCTTTCTTGTTTGTTTGTTTAAAAAAATAACTAATTAGCTGAGCTGTGTGGCCATATTTGAAAGCAACAAAAGTATTCACTATGCTGAGTACCACTACGCTAACCCAAGGTGACACCTACAGAAATAACTTGGAAGTGTCACTTGACAATCAATCAATTCTTTATGGTCGCAAACCCATTTAAAAAACCGTAGCACCAAAGGTGCTTAATTAATTAAAAAATTAATAGGGCATTTAAAATCCATCGTAAAGACAGAATTATGCTGTGCTGGGAGGAAGGCAGGAGCGGGAGGGCCCTGCCCGGTATCCCCGTGCTCCCTGCAGGGAGGCGCACGGAGATCGGGGCGTCCCCCTCGGGGAGTGCCCCCGCACCGCGCTCACCCAGGGACACAAAAAAAGCACGAGCCCTTATTGAAAAGATTATCTTTCCCATCAATAATCCCCCTCTAAGAGTTCTTTATTAGTAAACCCCATGGCAAAACCTGACATATTTACAGCTTGCAGTAAACTTTATGTATCTGAAACAATATTAATAATAAGGAGCCGGTGACCAGAGCAAATCATTCCGGCCTGCAAAAATGATCAAGTGAAAGCTTAATTGTACTGGAAAGAGAGAGTCCTGACAAGTTGAAAATCCTTCCCACACACCCTTTCCAAAAAGCAAACTTTACTAAGATGAAGAAAGTGTGTTGGAGGATTGGAAACATAAGAATACATATTTAAAAAAAAAAAAAAAAAGCCCAAGTCTGATATCACAGGCTGAGCTGAGACAGAAACCTGATCTTTTACATGGAATGGGCAACATTTGGGTCTGTTTTATGTGAATTGCTCCAAGCTGTTTTGGTTAGAAATGTATAGATTTTAAGGTAAGGAGTACCGCATAGGCAGTGCAGGTCATTCCCAGTATTGGAAGACGTTCCCCATTACTTTTCAGCTGACAAAGGTAGGGTCCAAACTTTTCTTTCTTTGCTGAGTAACTTATTTGCTTTAATGCTGAGCTGGATTTGGCAAGAGAGACACTTGTATTTTGCTGCCTGATTGTGATTTTCAACACTCTCATTCCCTCCCTCCCTCCCTTCTAGGGATTATCTTGTTTTAGTCACCAACCTGTGGAAATTTTTATTTTCCTTGCTCCTTCTAATGTTAAAAAAAAATAAAAGTTATTTCCCAGTAATTCTACAAACTTGTCTCTGCTGGTGAAAATGGGAAAAATTATGCTGTTTAGAATAATATTTTGGAGAGGATAAATCTGGAGAACTCCAACTGTTTTTCAAGTAGGCTTTGTTTCTTATTAGACAGCATTTATGTGTTCTTACTATGATTTTTTTTCACTAAAAATATTGAAAAATAACTTCCCATTTTGTCAGTCAAAAATATTATCTTGCCTTTATTTTACTTGACATAATAGCTCACGAGCATCTTTATATTAACTAAAGAAGAGAACTATTCATGGTTTGGAAAAGGCAACTAGAAATGCCAAACACAGCATAAGAATTTTTGTAAGAATTGTAAAAACTTCCAGGGTGTTTTCTAAAGTCTGTTTCTGCTACCAAAAAAAAAAAAAAAATCAAACTTAGTTCCACTTTTATTCTTTTAATTATTTAAAACTGTATTTTGACAGCATCATATTTCTTATACACGCATGTTAAAACAAGGGAGACAAATATTGCAATTTATTTTTGAATGCCTGATATGTGGCATTTGTTGATTTAAAATTTACCACTGAAAAACATAACAAGAAAGCTGTAAAACTCTCTTTAATACGTTACATATTTAGGTAGTGCTTACTTGTCACATTTTGGCTAATACTTATGTAGCCTTTTAAAATGAAAATAAAATATCTTGACCATGATGTTGTAATTATGCGCAGCGCATTCGTTCCCTTTCCAGAAAGACTCCCTGCTTTATTCTTCTTTGATAATCACACAGCAATAGTTTTCCTACGTGGCAATTTATTTTTTATTTTCAATGTTATTCTGCTCTCAGAAGAGTTTGCATTTGTAGGGCAGCATGTCCAGACAAGGAGCTGCAAATACAATATTGCTCTGTCCCCATGTCTATGTGTGCATAGATGGATGGGCAGCGGGTACAGTTAAGTTTTACAAAGAAAAGAAGAAAATCCTACAGGAACCCGCTCCATTATTTCCTGCTTTCGAGCCGTGCTGGTTTACCGTCAGGGCTTGAGTGTTTGGCACACCGGTTTCCTCTGAGTTTGTCCTTTAGATTTTTATCTGCTTAAAACATGGAGCTTTCTTCCTCAGAGCGTGGGGTCAGATCTTATTTGTTTGTTCGCTTTGTGTCATCAACTGTCACAAGCCACATTTTCACTGAATTCATTTTGCTGCTGTACAATAGTTATAAATGAAGTGAGGGGTGGGAGGGTGACTGCTGGGTGACTTTTTTTCTCCTCAACTATCTTCATAAAAATAGACAGAGATTTCATAAAAAGAATGAGGGAATCATTCTGTTCGAAAAAAAATAATGCAAGCAGCAGAGATGTGTTGCCTACTGCCCTCAAGAAATTACTAGAAGAGACTTGAGAAAAACATCAGCTATTTTTGCCTTGTGATTCTCTTTAATTTATTTTTATTGTCTATTATTATGTAGAGATACATCTGTCTGCAAATAGATTGCATTACTTGCTTTCTTAATATAGCTCTGCTAATTAAATCAACCTCAAAAAAGAAATATTTTCTCATCACATCTTCAGCTTAATTGCCTCAAACTTGGAATAAAAAATTGTTTTAATTTCAGTACACTGGGAAGACTCATATTTAAAAAGAATAAAGTGGCATTCTCTAAACTTATAGTGATTTTCCTTTAGCCCGTTAAACTTTCTAATAATCTTGACTTGCCTGTTTGGAAATTTTAAAGACAATACCACTATAAACACAGCTCTTTCTGTATTACCAGGTACATGCACATATATATATATATATATTCCAAAGGCAGGTTATAAACTGCACCAAGTTGGCAGCTGTCGGGAAGGTTATTTGTGGAGCGAGCGCTTTAGCCTAGGGACGTAGTGGGCTCTTAATAATAAGCAAGGGAGGAAAAAATTTAATGTTTTCTTTAAATTAAGACTCGAACAGAATTGCTTTAATGAATATCGGAGGAACTCACAGGCTTCGGTTTGCTCCTACTCTAACAAAATTTCCTTTGTGGTTTTCACTGTAAGATCAAAAGGAGCCAATTAACTTTTCTATAAGGTAAACAAACGGGGAGCTAGAAATATCCCCGCGAATGATCCGACTGGCGGGGTCCGGCCTTTTGTTGTTTTCCCGTTATTTTTGGTGCCATTTCCCACACCGCCAGGGCAGGGGTGAGGAGGTGCCCCCCGTGCTGGGCTCTGAGGGGACCCGAGCAGGGGCTGGGGGCAGCTCAGCCCTGTGGGACCCAGGAGGGCAGCCAGGAAAGGCAGACAGCACCCACGCAGGGGAGCCCAGGGCTGCACCAAAGATTGCCCTGGGTGCACTGCAGCTTTTGAGATGCAAGATGTTTCTCAGCACTGAGGAGGATAATATAAACTGAGACCACCATATAATGGGGGAATGGGAGCATTTCCTCGCCCTCACAAACTGCAGTCCCTCCCCTACTGCTGGCTTCAACGGGGTCCTCTACAGCCTGAAAAGTCCCATGCAGGCGTAGGAACCCATCAGGCTGAGGGACCCAGGCACAGCTTGGCCATGCTTCATGTCCCAGGGAGAGACGAGAGGGCACACACAACTGGGGTAGCTCTGGAGACATCTGGGGTAGCAGGGAAGCAGCAAGTTCACACACAGACACGGAGACAAGAGCAGTGGCTAGAGAAGGAGAAACAGAATGCACAAGAAAAACGTTCAGCTAGACCCTCTTCAGTTTTCTTCTCACAGTGTGAAAAAAAACCCAAAACGAAACAGCACAAAAATATGCAGGTCCTCACTCCCACCTTGCACATAACCAAGAAACCTGCTCTTTTTGACTTTTCCCTCACTGGGTGTTTGCTTAGCTCCCTAACACAGCCGCACTTGCCCGGTTAGCCGTGGAACAGCTGCGCTGCTCTCCCAGTGAGAAAACAGAGTCCTCAGGATTGTGCCTCTCCACTGGGAGTGCCACACTGATCCCCCAAACCAGCCCCAGCTCCAGGGAGCAGCTGCTGCTCCCCACCATCACCTAGACAGGAGAGCCCAGACATCTCCCTGCACCTCAGCAAAGTCACTCTGGTTTTAGGGAGCACCAGCTATATTTATAAATGCAGATAGTGGAATAAAATCACCTACCCTGGGAGAAAAAAAAAAAAGGCTTTCTGAAGCTCCAGTTATGTTTACTTGAAGTGGCCATTTTATCTTTGAAAGAGCCACTGAAATTGAGTGTACCACAGGCAGGACAGAGAATGCTCATTTTTTACTTATTTTCTGATTTTTCACTGAAAAGTGGATAATTCAGGAAGGTGTCGGGCCATGCTGATGCTCGTGCTTTTCCTCCAAGGTAGCTTTGTCTGAATTAGCTGAAGCACCTCTGATCCACACCACCTCACAGTGTGAGGCCCAGAGGTGCTGCTTTGGAAACAGCGAGGCTGTGCCTCCAGCCCCCCAGCCCCAGCAGCATTTCTGTGCAGGACAGCAGCTGTCACATCAGCCAGCAAAGTATCAGGGTGCAGAAGCCCCCAAAAGTTTCAAGAGGCCACAATGTCTTGCCTTTAGTCATGGGGTCAGAGAGCCTGGGTTTGCAAGGCCAAGCAGGTCTTGGTCATCCATGCAATGTGAAGTTCATCAGCATTAATTGCTCTGCAGGGTCAGGTCTAGAGGGAGGAGCAAACTCAGCGGTAGTGACACCAAACTCGTTATGGCTCTTGGGTCAGGTGCTGCAGTCACCAGCACCATGGAAATATTGCAGATTGACAGGCTGAAAGATGCCAAGATGCAGATGTGAGTCACATACTTTATCACTGTATAAATACCTCAAAATACTTCCAAACCTCTGAATAACAGAGAAATGCAGCCAGCTCTGGGATGCAGGGCAGCAGATAGCAAACTGGAACATTACGGAGTAATGGCAGGAAGGAAGGAAGGAAGGATTTGGCAGGCTCCCACTCACACCAAAAGGCATCCATGGCGTTCGATGCCTATGCAAAAATATCTCCTCCCTCCCAACAGCACCAAAGAACTGCAAAGCCATCTCACCTGCAAGCCCACCCTCAGCAGTTCCAGCCCCGGGTCTCCCACGAAGTGCCTGGCAGCAGAAAGGCACATCTGCACTCCCGCCAGCCGTGGGGTTTGCTGGCTCTCATTTCAGTGCCATGGCCTCGCTGGAGCTGTGCAGAGAGGAGAGGGCTGCTCCAAGGGTTCTCCTGGCGCTGCCGCAGGCTGGCTGCTGCACATGCTGTCCAGGAGCACAGAGAGTGTCTGCCCCTGGAAAGTGTGCAGGGGTGACCTGAGCAGAGTGCTCCGTGTCCACGGGGCAAAGCATCCCACCGTCCTTATGCACCGAATAATTTGAGGAGGGGGGGAAGCAGAGTGATGACTGCAACTGTGTGAACAGATTGTTATTTTAACCCTCAAATGGGTTTAATTACTAGGATTTTTTTTTTCCCTGTTCCAAGGGGCAGCTAACAGTTTCTTGGGTTTTTTAGAACAGGCTTTCCTCATCATGTCACCAATACATGAAATTAAGAACTTCTCTGCCCCCACTCCCAACCCCCACATCTTCCTGTCAGATCCCTTTGGTGGGGAAGGAGAGTTAGCAATATTCACAGATCCCAGTCATTAGGCCTTTCCTGCGTAATTTCTAAAATGCACAGAGAGAAAAGTGGGGGGCAGGGGTAGGGGGGGGCAAAGAAAAACTCCTTTATTGTGCTAAGGCTCATAAATTCACTGCAGGATGATTTATAGCAGCAGAGCGTAGCACCTAACTCAAGTCAATGCAAGAGGTTAATATGAAAGGTTAAGGAACTCGGTTCTGGCTGATTTATGGTTGGACTGTCGGCTTTTATCCTGACCACAGCTCTGCAACTGTAGCTTGGGACTCTACAAAGCACAAGAGGGGGTGGTGGTGTTAAAAAAATAATGTGTATTTAGACATTATCCCTGTCCATAAAATAAAGACCCCAAAATTCTTAAATGACCAAGGAGCTCTCGTATCACCACATGCCACTGCAAAAGCAAAGCACCTCCACTCTCCTATTCCCAGGCTCCCAGACCAGAGGGGATTGCTGTGATCATCTTGTTTGCTTCCTGTATTACACAGGCAATAGGTTTTTCCCCAAAAGCTGGGTTAAAGCCTGTCTTTCTGAAAGCTGCCCAAGCTTAAAATTCCCAAGTGCCAGGAAGCTACAGGACAGAGCCCAGGATAGGCAGAGGTGCCTTTGGTGACAGTAAAATGATACCTGGCTCTACGGATGAACTTACTTGACTCCAGCATCCAGCCACTGCATCATAAAAAGCATTTTTGCTTGCAGGCTGGAGAAGTCCCATGCATGTGGATATTTCTGTTTGCAAGTGCACACAGTCAGTGATCTCCCAACATTTTCTCTCCAGTAAAATGATTGGATTATGCTCTACACAGCCTCTTTCTATGAAATTTATTAGATTGCCTTGCAAAAAATCTTTTCAACTTCCTCCAGCACTTGTCCAGCCAGAGGAGAGCAGAACTGAGTGCAACATTTGAATAGCAGCCTTACCAAGTGTCATATAAGCTCTGCTCCCAGAAATATGCATTTCTACTGGTGTCACATTTGCAGTATTTTCATTAAAATACATGAACAAATTTGCTTTCAGTTTATAAAGTTCCATCTTAATTCCACATGCTAGGAGTTTTTAATCTGGCAGTATTAAGACAGGCATCGTCAAGAAATATGAGTAGATGGATTTAATGTAAGTTGGCTTTACCAAGCAGGCTGTATTCCTGTTTGAAAAGGACAAGCAGCTTCTCTCACCAGACTCATTCCTGTGAAGCAGTGTATTGGCAAAAGACTTTTGTCCTTGCTGTTTTCCAAAACCATTGCACTTTTAATCCATGACCAATATCAGACCGCTCTGTCTATAGACCCCTGAATCATCTTTCAGTCCCAGACTTAGCATTGTTTATTCCCAAAGTCTTGTGGATTTGCCCTAGGTTTACCTCTGTGTAACTGAGAGCCCAGTCTGGGCACTTGGGAGCAATTCTAACCACCCATGCTGGGGAAGGGACATAGCGAGGATACTTCACAGTAATATTTTGCAGCAATGATCCAAACCCACAAGAAATTCCTGTGCCTGTAGGTCTGTTACTTTGTTAGAGAAAAATTGCATTTGTCCATTGATATTTTTTTTATATAAGAGCATCTGTCTGTCAAAGCTTTGGGGAGCTGGGCTGTGTGAAGGCTCCAGCCTAGAACTGGCCATGAGGTCTTCCTGCTCAGGAGGGAGGCAGGACTGGGAGCCAGAGGCAACCCTCAGGCACTCAAGTCTTCCTTTCTCTGCTGTGCAGGGCAGGGTGTAACTCAGCTCCCCCAGCCAGGACAGAGTGTCCTCTCAGTCCCTGCCAGAGCCCTTGGCCATCCTGGTCTTCTCCCGTGAGGTGCAGAAACCCCACTCCCACAACTGCCCTTCCCAAGCTGCCTTTCCAGCAGCTGCCTCCCAGCATGGCACACAAAGGATGTTCACGTACCAGCTGGGCAGCAGCACGGAGGGGACAGTGTCCCTGTCTGTTTGCAAATGCTCCCTGCACCAAGGATACGCTCCTGGCCAAAAATAGCCTTTGGGTTTACATGTGTTGGCTAAACAAATCATAAAGCTTTTAACCCCACTTGAAACCCAAATCTCCTGAGGATTTCTAATCGGAGAGACAGAAATGTACCCTCACGTGTTCAGGAAAGACGTTATTTTTTTTCTTAGCTGTGTAACTAAGTTTTTTGTTTTCACTTAATTTTCGTTTTGGTCAATTATGGTTGAATAAGCTCAAATTTTAGTATCTGTGTGTTTGTGCTACTAGCCACTGTTCCTGCTGCTTCTGGAGAATAGAGGGTATTGGTTTATGGCCCATATGAGGCAGAGAGAGACAAGAGACAGAGAGAAACAGAGAGAGAGGAAAGAAGTTAACTTTAAGACTCTTCTTTACCCACTTTTGAAGAACAACTTATGGGCATATTCCTGCTCCTGGCCCTTAAATGATTTGCATAATACTCTAAGTGCGTAAGATGTACGAGTATCTTTAAGAGCCACTATACAAAGGTGAAGTACAGAGTAACTTTGCCAAGTTCTTGTAATTTGGGAAGGTAGGCATTTGCATAAAGAACTGTAAGTTTTGTGCACAACTAGTAAGATGCTTAAATGCTCAGTGTACAGTATTTCAAGTAAACAATATTGCCTCTCCCTCTCCTCTCACTTTCCTTATCATCAATTGACATCAATGGTTAAAGGCCTTGGCAGAAAATCTAAATCACAGATAAAGAAGTAATACAAACAGAAAGCCTAATCCTGCTGCCAAGAAGTTGAACAGCAAAAATTTTATTGACATTAGCAAGTCCAGATTGGGCCCAGGCACACAGAAATTAGGACAAGTTGCTATCTAGATTGTATGAGCCAACATAAGGCAGTCTCAGGAGATTAGGGAAATTTCCCTTTGGAAACACGTCCACCCAAATGCTTGAAATGCTGGAGTTTCATATGACTAAGAGAAGTCATATGGAACTAAGAGAGTCCCAAAACTCAACTTCCCTCACAGACCTGGATATATGCTTCTTGGACAGCTCCAAAATACATATATATTTCTCTTTTTAGCAGAAAAGAAAGCAAACTTTGAAGTCCACATGCCTGTACTAGTAGAACATGTGTGTATGTGTACTTTTTGTGTAAAGATGGGCTGAAGAAATGAGTATTCTTAACACTTTTGCAAACTGTTGCATGTTCTTGCACTCTTCAAGATCAGACATCTTTTTACAAGTTTAATACCATGAGCAGCCACAGCTGTAGGGAGTCCACACTGCTGTATGTATGTGGTCCTTTGTATTCTTATCAGAGGAATCTCTCAGGAGATTGAAATATCAATACAACAGCCTTGAATTGGCCTCTGCTTCTGCAAGGAGACTATGCAAGAGGTGTAACCTCAGCAGATCTGAGCAGCAGCATCACTGCAGTGAACTCCACTGGAGGGCTTTTCATCCAGGCCATTAACTTGATCTCCAGGTAAATTCAGTTCCCCGTGACCACACTTGCCACTTGAAGAAGGACATAACCTTGCAGACCCAATCATAACCACACCATTTTTCTTTTCCTGCTATAGTTGTTTGGGGATTTCAGAGGGCAGTCCAGAAGGAACAGCTTGGCAAGCCCCATTAGCTTCTGACAGCAAACCAAGACAGTGCTTGGCAGCTTGTCACGTGTGGGTATGACACAGCTCAGGGTCAAGCATCCACGAGGACACCACCAAATCGTCCCCACTGCTTCTTGCACCAGGTTTCCTGGGTAGTTGCCAAAGCCAGGGCACTGCCTCCACCTGCCAGGGTAACACAGAAATTATGCCCCTGGCGAGAAGGAACTGGACACGAGGCAATGGACAGAGTTCCATTTCATCCTCAGCCATGGAAGTAACCGGACTCATGTTTCTTTGGTATCTGTGAGGTCTCTGTTCATCTGTGCCGTTCAGTGATCTCATCCTTGCTGCTTGTCCCAAGGTAAAATAAATTTATGGATTTAAGGTGACTGAAGGTTTTTAAAACAAATCTCTACTTGTCCCTCAAGGAACCTTAAAAAATCATATTTCAGCTTTCTGTTTTGTTTAAATAGCATCACACAACTCCATTGCCCTCCCGGAAATATCACTGAAGAACTGCCTCAAACATGACCTGGGAGAGTGCTGATGCAGTTGAAGTAAATCATGCTGGTCATCCAGAGAAAACTGCTATTCCCATTCTCCTTATAAAAATAATATTAACCTAGAAAAGAAAAAAAATGCTGAGTTTCTTGGAACTGGCTATCGTTGAGTGGGTCAATTTAAGGTTTTTAGTGAATATATTTCCTTCATGCTGCTTGAGGCCTTGAAGAGGAACTACTATACCTCTTCCAATATTTTTCAGTGCTGTGTGTTGTATAAAAAATAAATCAGATAGACACACCGCTGAACTCTCTCCTTTTGTCCAGGTTGGCAGGAAGTTTTGCTGATCCTGACTGTTGAAAAACAATCAACCCAAACCCAAGTTTCCCTCCTTCTGAACAGCATTATTTTTTTTAAAACATCAATAGACTTCTTTATTCTTAATTGAGATGAATTACTGAAGAGTCAAAGGCCTTGTGTGAATTGCCATGATGCCACCAGAGCCACGCCAATTTCTGTGAGGAAAAAAACCATCCTGGGTATTCAGTACCCTAAGCCCGCTGTAGACAGTTCTGCTGGGAAGGAAGATGGGAAAATATGAGAGGTAAAAAGATGTGTCTCAACCCCTCTAGAAACAGCAGGTTCATATTTCAGACTCATGGGGTCACAGACTGATGCGTTTCTTAAAAGGAGTCAAAAAGTCACAAATACTGTTCACTGAGCAGATGTTCTGCAGGTAATTAATACTGTTTTGATTAATACTGTTTTGCCAGCATATTTAAATCTTGCTCTACAGAGCTGTAGACTGCTTAATTAAATTTTTGTTCAAAAGGAGAGTGAAAAGAAAGCAAAGGACCAGCTTCTAGGTGTAAAACTAGTGTTATCCTCAATGAAACCACTCTGAAGCCAATAGAGCAAACAACTTGAGGTAAGGGAAATTCTGACATTTTCTAGCCATCTTCTGGCAGCAAATATGTTTTTGACAATCATTGGCAAGGAGCTGAGAGCTGTTCCCATTCCCAAGTCAGCAGAGTGCTTGCTGGTGGACAGCTCACCAATGCCATGAACCTTTTGTTTCCAGTAAAGTAGACATGAGTTCACAATCTTGTGCACACCTCATGCACTCATGACGTGTGTGACTAGGAATAATTCAAACAGAAATAATCACATTAGCTCAGAAATGGAGATCAAAAAGTTTGTTGACCTTTACAAGCAGTGACACCTTCACTCTGACCAGTGTGCTCAGGACCAAGTCTTGATGCTCATTTCATACCTCTTAAAAAACAGAGGCACACTGCAAGATGCCATGGGCAGGAGTAATATATTTTGTCCCTCTATACATTGGGGGTTTTTTTGCCTTTGATGACAGGATTCAATGCAGAGGTTCACTCAGATGGCCTGGAAATTTCAGAGAGTCACAGACAGCATGAAGTCCCTTTTAGGAGAATCTGGGTATTGTGAACACGTACAAATTGGTCATTTATGTCAAAATATAAGAATTAGTGTGAGATAACAGATTCTTCCATATATGGAAGTCATGACCATAATATCTATATAATTATATACCACCTGCCCAGTGAATCTACTATCACAAGCCAAACAATAGTGAGTCATTTTGTCCATAGAAACCTCAATTGTTGCATGTGAACTCATGAGTGAGGTTGGCCTGATTGCAAAAAGGGGTTGAAGTCACTCCTGTGCCACCATAGCAGAATTGTTTGGTGGATTCGGTGCCCTTGACCCAGGGCAGAGAATCTTTCTCACTTCATTACTGAAAAGCAGGGGGAAGTGAATGCCACATAAAAGTATTCAGAGATCAGAGATACTCCATGGAAAAGGGAGAACTGGTTGAGCTGGTTCCTTCATGAGCCAACGGAATTTCTTCCATGGGAGTGTGTACAGGCACTGATGGTTCAGTGAAACATCACAATATGGTCAGTCCCTGAATCTACTTGGAGTCTAGAGTGATCTGAGGAGACAAGAAAGTCTGAAAAATTCAGGTCTAGCCACAGCTGGATTAATACACACGGAAGGCAGAAACACAGCCATACCAGCAAGTATCTGAGTTACTGGACAGGGAATGCAAGGTGAAGTGTGCCTTGGAGAATGGGTGACCCAAGAGCTTTTACGACATTTAAATCTGGTAATTCCTTAAACCCATTGGCTTTTCCTGGTCTGATGCACAAAGATGTGTTTCACATGCTCTGGGTGTGCAGTTCTCCATGGTTAGCCCATGCATACTTCACACACACGCCTCACTGTGGGCCTGGGACACATCTCTCAGTAGTGAGCAACCCGGTTATGTAGTGCTGCTGCTCTCAGCACATTTCTGTTAATCACATCCAAACGAGGGTTACTACTTCTGGGTAAGCAATCAGAAGTTTAAACTGCATCTGGGTAAATATTCTGGGTTTAGGCTGCTCCCAGCAGTCAGGAGTCATCAGACAAATGCCCATGGTTTGTCTGGGTGTATCACCATCTGTCTGCATGGTTTTGTCCTTTTTCAGTGGCAAATGTGGGCTTAGTGCTGGTGCACGTGAAGGACTGGTGGCTTCACAGAAAAGCAGGTGCTCTGAAAGCTTTAAATAGCTCTGCCACATACTTCAAACATGACTGGCAGCACTCCTAGTATTCTGCCCTGCATTATTTGGCCAAGAAACCTCAGCCTTTAACTTCCAGACTTGGCCATTTCAACCTTAAGCCTCCATATGTCTCGGTCCTTCAGAGCATCCCACCACTGAACCTTTCTTAACGCAGGTATGGCTCCCTGGGGTGCTGTTCAAACATGCCAAGGGAGGGGAACATAATGAGAACCCATGGCAGGGCATCTGTAATTTAGGCCAGGATTTGAACCCAGGCCTTGGCAGATGTCTAGGAGAATTTTGCCCAAGTGTGCTTGTTTTCCTCCTTTCTTTTTCCAAGTGTTTGTTTCCCAGTTTGCACTAAATTTTATTGAAAACATCAGGCTAATAGCAATGGGGAGAGTGGTTGAGTAGATTTTGCCTCTTTTTCCCTTTTCTTTCTGGAATGCAGCCATCAAAATAAACATTAAATGCAAAATGCTGGGGCTTGAGTTATTACTTGTGAGGGTGCTGGGAGGGAAATTTATAGCAACATTACTGTGTTTTGCTAGAAATCTCTTAATGCACCAAAGTGGAGAGGTGTGTGTGTTTTTTATTAAAATGTTACACTCTATAAATCTGAGCAGCAGGGAGGACACAGGTGGCCCCGGGGCTCAGCTGACTGGACTGTCATTTTAAACTTGGGGCAGGTCTGTCTGACTGTCCTCCCACCCCATCCCAGCATCAGCACAGCCACGGGCTGTCTCCACCGCAGACTGCAATGGCTCTGGAGGCTCTGCCTTTGCTTCTTTATAGCAGCCTTCCAGTACCTGAAGGGGACCTACAAGAAAGAGGGAGAGGGACTTTTTGCAAGAGCATGTAGTGAGAGGACAAGAGGGAATGGCTTTAAACTGAAGGAGGGTGTGTTTATATTAGATATTAGGGAGAAATTCTTCACTGTGAGGATGGTGAGGCACTGGAACAGGCTGCCCAGAGAAGTTGTTTATGCCCCATCCCTGGAAGTGTTCCAGGCCAGGGTGGACAGGGCTTTGAGCAACCTACACTAGTGGAAGGTGTCCCTGCCAATGGAAGGGGGATTGAAACTGGACAATCTTTAATGTCTCTTCCAACACAAACCATTCTACGATTCTTTGCTATTATTGTTGTTGCTGTGGGGTTTACTCCCTCTTTTTGTCCTTCTGATTTTTAAGCCACCAAAAATGACCAGCCAGACTGAGTCATTGGTCCTGCTTTGATAGCAAATTTCCTAATGATTTAATTACACTGTTCCTTTTAGGACTTTCTCAGTGGCCTTCTCTTGTGTCCTGGCAGCAGTGTGTCCTGGTGAGAAGTTTTCATGAGTGGATGACCCCTAAAGGCTGAGGATGGCAGCTGGGCAGAGGTCTGTGGCTGTGGCTGGGCGAGGTTGTCACCGTGCAATTTGGAGATCTGGGTGCACTTCACCAAGGTTGCTAATCAGTACAGATTTCTCTGCGAGCTGCTGCAGCTTTCTCAGGCTCCAGGGAAAACTGGAGAAGCTCAGGACCTAGAGAAATACCAGTCACTTGTGTCCCTGTGTCTGTCAGTAGATAAGGTACTTTTGCCTGAAATTCGGAGGCTGGCCGAGCCTCTCACCTGGGCGGGGAGCTGGTACTGCTGAGCTGCTCACTGGAGGAAGGGGCAGAGACCCACAGGACTCCTGGGCTCTTTCCCAGCTTCCAGTGGACAGCAGATACTGTGGCTTAGTGTGAGTTCGGGCAATCACTTTTGCTGAGATTCGTTTTCTCTGCCTTAAATCAAGGGTGCTTCCCTCAGTGTGAGACTTTACAGTAAGAATGTAACATCCTCATGGGATGTACATGCAGGCATCTCCTCAGCCTGTTCCACTGCCTGCAAAATATCTTGGAGGCTTTCTGTAAGTACAGTCCTGGACCATCCTGTGGAGGGAATTTGCGAAACCTGTGAACCGACTCCCCCTTAATGAGACATGACTCTGACACAATAAGTCTTGATAGGATTTTTTGCGAGTTAAAAAAAATAAGGAATAGCAGTGTTCCTGGACGGCTTAAAAAATAAACAAGCAAACGAGTAACAGCAAAGAAGGGGTCATGTCTATGGTCCAGGAGACTGGAAGAGCAGCATGAAGCCCCTGCTAGGAATCACATCTGCTCGGAGGTCCCGCCGCTGCCCTGCGAGACCCGGCCGTGGCGGAAAGTGGAGCCCCCGGGGAGCGGCGGCGGGGCCGGGCAGCTCTCGGGCCGCCAAGGGCGCCAGGGCAGCAGGCGGGTGCGGAGTGTCCCGGGAGAAGACACCGTGAGAAGAAGCCGAACACTGTATTTGCAAATCCCCTTTGTCCTGCGCCTCACCCTCTTCGGGACAGTTCTGGAAGGGACTTTTCCAGGGCTTGCCTACGCTCCCCAAAGAGCACACGCTCCCCTTCTTGTACTCCTCCTGGAATGAACCTGCTGATTAAAGCGGGGTTTCTTCCGGCGCCAGTGCCTTGGAAACAGGCGCTCCGAGCAGCGGGATGGGAACAAGCCGCTGCCGGGGCCCCGGAGAAAGCGCGGGAGCACAGCGCGGGCACTCCTCGCCCGGGCCAGGAGCTCAGGAGCTCCGCGGCGCATTGAGCCATCGCCCTGAGCACTTAAACCGTGCTGGGGCAGCAGATTTTAGCGCAAATCACAAGGAAAATAAGTTTGTGCGTGGTGCACTGTCCGCCTAACATTTTGCTGTGGTATCTGTAAGGGATATAGATTGTTATCAGAAAAAAAAAATTGGTATCGATTGTTATCAGAAAAAAAAAAATCGTCACTATTATAATTCCTAGCAGTGGATCAGGAGTTGCTTTATTCGGGAAGATCTGTTCTTCTTTGGTTTAGAGATGGTTAAACGAGCTGCTTAGAGATTGCAACGAGATAAGTGCATTTTTTACAAACAACCCGGGAAATATCAATCGGAGAGTAAGGCAAGGGGAGGAACAAACGAAATTCAAGGGCCAAGCAGGACCGGGGATGAGGCTAAGCCGGCCGCCCCATCGCGGCAGCCCGAAAGTTCGGGGGTGCCGAGCAGAGCACTGCAGAGTGCGGGAACGGGGGCGGATCTGCTGTCCCTCTCCCAGACCTGGAGTCGCCTTGCCCTGAGCGCCTCATATTTGTAATTAAAAGTATCCACGCTTCTCTGGGAGAGCTTTTCATCCTCCCTCGGCAGCAGGCACCAGCTGCTCTTCGCCGAGGGATGCTGGAGGTGGGTCTCCGGGCTGGGGCAGCGTTGTCCCTGCGGCCTGGACGGCGGGGCCGGGTCTCAGCACTAGGCGTGACAGGCCGGGGACGAGCTCCCTTTCGCTCAACCTCCCCCCCGCCCCAGCGTGTCCCCATCTCTTGTTCCTCGCCCCGCCGCCGCGGGCTGTCCCAGCTCTAACCTGCTCGGAAAGGTCAGGGGGAGCCGCTCTCGCCGCGCTGACAGGTGCAGCAACTGCCGCTGGATGCCTTCGGCTCCGAGCTCCCTCCTCCCCGACCTCTTTGTTTCAAGCGCAGGGCAAGGAGGACATTCCCAGGCCGACGCACCCCAAGGGGAAATGCCTATCCCGCGGCGCATCGCGGCCCCAGCCCCAAAAGGTCACCAGTGTCGGGGGCTGTCCTTGTCCTGTTCCTGGGACCAGAGCCGGGGCGCTGGGGCAGTGGGTCCGCCCGATCCCGCAGGACAGGCGGGTGGTACCCAGAGCGCGGTGCCGCATCCCCAGGGCTCCTCTGCCCCGCCGAGCCGCCTCCCTCAGCTCCCGTGGGTGCTGCCGTGCACCCTCCCCCAGAGCCCTCGGCAGCAGCCGCGGGGCAAGCTCGGCCCCCATCTCGGCGTTATCGCCCGGAGGACCCCCGGCCTCCCCGAAGGCAGAGCAGCCCTGCCTTCACTGCGCCCGAACCTCTAACTTAAGAAAAAAATAGCCCCTGATTCAGAGCCAGTACTGGCAAGGTCACACACAAAAGGAAAGTATCGAGCAAATTAATAGCAAGTGCATAATTCCCCGCTTGAAGGAATTCACAGATAGCCACCAGGGATGGCATATTAAATATAGACACCCTCCCCCCCATCTCAGATCTGTCCGGGATGCTTGGAAACGGGACGAAGTGAGCAGCATGGCTTTAACTCAGCGCGGCTCTACGGTCCAAGGCTGTCTGTGGTCGTGCCCCGCCTGGCTCAGCCCGGTGCCGGCTGGGTGCGCTCCGCCGCGCCCGGCGGGACGCGAGGCCGAGCGGGGTGCGGAGCGGGGTGCGGGGGGCGCGGGGGCCGCCCCTGCTCCGTCTGCCCATTGGTTCTCACATACTGGCGTCATCCGGGGCCCCGCGAGCGGGATGCCAAAAGAGGTGATTTTCTATGTTTTTCTGGGAACGCTGGGGAAAGGACGGGATCGAGGGGTTTGTGCTGCTCCGGTGACCCCGCGCTCCGCTGCCCACCCGGGCGCCAGCGCAGGGCACAGCCCGCCGGGGAGCGGGCCCAGCCGCCCTTCTCCGGCAGCAGCAGCACAGGGTCTGCAAGCAGGACAGGGCACATCAGTGCCCTTCGCTGCCCGCAGCTTGGCGCCAGCTCCACACTGTCTGGAAAAGAAAACAAAATTTAAAAATTAAAAAAAAAAAAAAAAAAAAAAAAAAAAAAAAAAAAAAAAAAAAAANNNNAAAAAAAAAAAAAAACCAAAAAAAAACCTAAGGGAACACAATTCTAATCTGCAAAGCCCTTGCGGCCCGGAGCAGTCCCCTGAGGCACCTTAGGGACCCCGGGGCTGTGGGAGCGGAGCAGGCTATGGTGGCTCTGGCCCCCTCCCGCCGCCTCTCCTTGTGCCCCGCACGGAGAGGTTGGGGACCCCCGCCTCGCCCCCTCCTCTCCGAGCGGGCACCGGGGCCCCACCACGAGCCGCTAAGTCCGCACCCAGCGATCCAGCGAGCCAGCAGGTGCCCGCTGTGGGGACAACGTGCAGATGCACGGGCACAGGTGGCCGTGCGCACCTGCGGACCCGCATGGAGCTCTCCGGCCCCGGAGCAGCAGGGCGGGCCGCGCTGCCGAGCGGGGCCGAGGGAGCCGCGGACAGCGCGGCTGCGGGGCCACGGCCGAAAGGCAGCAGGGCTGAGGGGTGAGAGCCTGCGGCAAGCGGAGCTCTCCTGCTGAGGTGGCTGTAAGAGGCAGCGGGGCGGGATCGGAGGAGGTGGATGGAAAAGCTTTGCCCGCACAAGCCCAGAGAGGCAGGGGCTAGCCTGGCCAGCCTCGGAGCCTGGTCCTTCCTTTTCCCCGGAAAGGAGGGAAGCGGGTCAGCTTCAGTTCTCTGCAAGCGCTTTCGTTAGACGAGGAACGTGTTTTGATAACACTCGATATTTATCCCCGAGGAAAGGCGCAAAAGGCAGGACAGCGAAGCCCCCGCACGGCGCAGCTCAGGCCCCAGCCGGTGCCCGGCAGGAGGCAGGAGCCGGAGCGCAAGGCGGCAGGTACCAGCGGGACGGTCACTAAGCAAGCTCCACTCCCGAAATAAAGATGCAACCTCCGTCCCGTTGGAAAAAAAAAAATGTTGGGGGAGATTAGCACGAGTACTTTTTCCCCTCACTCCCCCCTTGCAGTGGTGTTATAAATAGGTCGCCTTCAGATCTCGGTCCAGTACAAAAGGAGCCCGCAGCTCTGAAGTGACCACACAAACCAATCCGTTGGGGAAACAATCTCGAAACAGTTTCCAAGAGCAGGGCTCTGCCAAAGTGCCAGGAGAAAACCGTGTGAAAGATCCCCCCTCTCTCCATCCCCCTCTCCAGTGAAATGACCCCGCTCCCTGAACCGAGGTATTTACGCTCCCACGGCTCAGAGGGAGGGGGCAGGACCTGGGGTGCTGGATCCGGCACCCCGGAGTCCTGGATCCGGCACCCCGGAGTCCTGCCGTGGCTCTCCTCAGCCGTCCCGTCGCCGCTCCGGCTGCAGGCATCGGAGTACCGGGAGGACGGTGGAGGCTTGAGGGGACAGCGCGGGTTTCCCTCGGCGGTGGCTGGGAAAGTGGGAAAGAGCATTCCTGCCTCCTCCCCCCGGCCTCCTGCGAGAGCCCGGGCTCGTCCCAGCAGCCGTCCCGCCTGCCCGCTCCCCGCAGCCCTTGCGCTGCCGCGGCCGGTGTGCAGGGACCAGCGGAAAACTCTGCCTTTTCCCTGGACTTGACACAAGCCTGAGTGTTTAAATCACACGGGAATAAAGATCTATTTTTCATCCAGTAACAGAAATGCAGGATATGCCCGCCATCGCCTGCGCCTCTCTCCGGGTCCTCACCCGGGAGTGTCGCCCGCCCTTCCCTCGGCGGGAAGGAAACGGCTCCTCGGAAACAAGCCAGTCAGGGCTGCCCTGGGCTATCCCTTCTCCCTGGGGTGTCGCCGGCAGGAGACACCTGAAACGCCTGGAACTGCAAATTCCTGACGATTCCCCCATCTATTACTCGGCCGGCGTGAGCCGCCGTCCATAAAGGCGGGACCGGTTGGCTCTCACATGGGCTTCCGCAGCTCTGGGGGAGAAGGGACCCTCGGGAGTGACCCCTTCCAAAACCCACAGGGCCAGTACCTGAAAACTGTCTCGATATAAAGCCCATGTACACATGGAATTGGCAAGCGGTTGCTACGGAGCGCAGACCTTTCGGCCGCTCTTCCGCCCTTCCCTTTTGGATGAATTTGATGCAGGTTTGGGGTCACTCGGAGAAAAAACTATGAGGTCGTGTTTCAAATGGTGCGCGTCCCTTCGTGCCCTTGCTCTGCGGATCCTCGGCCCCGCAGTGGGGAAGGCGGGGAGAGCGGGCGGGCCGGACGGGCACGGCCGTGCCGGCTGCGCCGCCGCACGCAGCCCCAGCGCCCCGTTCAGCGGCAGGGACGCTACAGGCTCCCTGCCTGCTCTTGTACTCACAGGGCTCCGCTCCCGGCTCCCGGGGGCTGAGGGCAATCCCCCGTCACACTTGCTGAGAGAACTGCACGCCAAACCTGCTCCAGCTAAACGAAAACAGTCGAGAAAAGTGATTTCCCGGTTATTCCCCCCCACGCCCGCTAGATCGCCAGGTATTTGCGCACATCCTTTCCCCCGGTAACGATTCCCGAATTAACCTTCCGCTTCTAGGGGCGCAAATTGGCTCTTAGAGAGAGGGTTTCATTGCTGTCCTTTCCGAGGGCTGCGGGTTAGTCCTGATTTGAAATTAATGGATTTTTCGTTATAGTTTAATGCAAGGAGGGGCTAGCTGAGAGCTCTGACCGAAAGGACTGTGGGCAGCCCTCCTTCGGCTCGGCCACGCTGCACTGCCTCTGCGAGCCAGTGCACTGCAGCCCTTCTGAATAAAAAATATATTTACAGATATATATATCTATATATATATATAATCTCCTGCCCGATCCCCAAATCTCTCCCTTTAGTTTTTGCTCTTGCTTTTGTTTAACTTTGCCGAAGAGAAATCCCGAGGCCGAGTATAACGCTGTAGCATCTAGGACTGCCCTCGCATCATTTCTTTCAGGCTTCTTTTTCGTTCCCCAAAAAAATCGCCGGGGAAAGAACTTGAAAACACGTATTTAAAGCGCCCCTCCGCCGTGAGCGACTCTGCGAGTCCGCTGCGGAGGAGCTGGGGATGCGGGAGCTGAGGTGCTATCGGTACCCAGGGCAGCTGCCCTTCGGCGGAGCCGCTCGCAGACTGCCGGTACCGGCAGTACCCAGGCTCCCTTGGCCGCCCCGGAGCGGATTTTAGAAAGGCTTTTATGCATTGAGTTGGTTTGGTTTTTATTATGTCGTGGACGAAGGAAAGAAAGGGGCCTGCGGTGGGGTGGGTGAGTTTGGGAGGGGAGAAAGAAAGGACGAGAAAAGAATTAAGTAGAGGTAATAAAGGGAATAAGGAAGGCAAATCCGCTGAAAGCTTTCTTGGACCAGAAAACTCAGCGAGCGCAGCGCTGCTCTGAGGGAGACTCGCAAAATGGTTTAAAATCTCGTAAATGAATCCGTCTCTGGCTGTTTTTAACGACGACGTCGCTAGAAATCCCTTCTGCATCTGAGGGGCGAGGGGTGGGTGCCTATTCTTGTCAGATCCGAGCTAATGAAAACGGCGGTGTCGGTCTCGCTCGTGGGGCAAAGGCCTGGAGGGTGGCGGTGGCCACGGGCCCCTCCCGAGCCGTCGTCTCGGGGGTCGCATTCCCATTCTGCCGTCCCGCTCCCCCTTGAGCCGCATCCCGCTCACCCCCCACACACAGATACCCACACACACATGAAAGCCACGAGTGCCCCCCGCTCGGCACGGGGCAGAGGAAGAAGGCAGGGGGAAGCTACGCGGGAGAAGGGAGCACACATGGTCCGGGCCCCGGGGGGAGCCCGCTGGGAGCCCAGAGCAGCCGCCGATGCCCCCGCTCCCCGCCCGCAGCCGGTTCCGCTGCGGCCCGCGCTCCCGAAAGGGTTAAGGTTCTTCTTGTCTTCCCTTTCCGTTACTCTTTTCTACTTTTATTTTCTTTTTTCTCTCTTCTTTCTTTTCTTTTCTTTTCTTTTCTTTTCTTTTCTTTTCTTTTCTTTTCTTTTCTTTTCTTTTCTTTTCTTTTCTTTTCGAAGAACTGTGGATTTAGTTTGCGTAATATCTTTATTACTGAAAACTTCAAGGTAAGTGAGCAATAGAAACCAGATGTGGGGATGGGAAGAAGGCAGGGTAAGAGTAAGTAAGGGGTAACAGGAGTTAACTGGGGGAGGAAGGGAATCAGGTTGAATTGGGGGGGGGGGGGGGGGG